>ML170166.1:543677-600562 GCA_004355085.1 Rickenella mellea | reverse complement strand
GCTCACTTGGAGAAACTGCTGGACAGAAATCAACTGGGTCAATGCTTTCATTCTCTTAGTTCTTCCCGTCTTCACGCTCTACGGTGTGCTCACGACCGAGCTGCGTTGGAAGACTGCGCAATTTGCGATATTTTATTATTTCTTTACCGGGCTTGGTATCACAGCTGGTATGCCCAATGTTTCGTTTTATCTACTTGTCGTGGTATTGAAGTCCTCCAGGATACCACCGTCTCTGGGCGCACCGCTCTTACAATGCGTCTCCGCCATTGGAATACGCACTCGCCATGATGGGCTCCGGCGCGGTCCAAGGCTCGATTAAATGGTGGACACGCGGTCACCGCGCACACCACCGATACACCGACACCGATCTCGATCCATACGGCGCGCACCGTGGCCTCTTCTGGTCCCACATCGGTTGGATGCTCATGGAAACGCGAAAAAGTCCTGGTCACACAGACATGTCCGACCTCAGCAAGAACCGTGTCGTGCGCTGGCAACTTCGCTGGCATTTGTGGTTGATTATTGGGATGGGTTTTGTGTTGCCGACGGTTATACCTGGGTGGGGATGGGGCGATTGGCGAGGTGGCTATGTCTATGCCGCTGCAGTTCGTCTGCTGTTCGTCCACCACGTGAGTTCCGGGATCCTTGAGAGGCGAAACGCGCAATCGCGCGTAACCGAAATCATTCTATCACCCTATCCTCCATGCATACTTACCTACCCTCGAAACACTACCACGCGTTCATTGGCTGGGTTTTGGCAGAAAAGCACATGTTAAAAGTTGACTTTTCATTCTGGTTGTCCGTAGTCCACATTCTGCGTCAACTCGCTCGCACACTACCTCGGTGAAACGCCTTTCGACGACAAGAACACCCCACGAGATCACCTCATAACCGCACTCGTCACCATCGGCGAAGGGTACCACAACTTCCACCACCAATTCCCAATGGACTACCGCAACGCCATCAAATGGTACCAATACGATCCAACGAAGTGGTTCATATGGGGGTGTCAGCAGGTCGGACTCGCGTCGCATCTCAAGGTACGACACCGCGCTTTGCTGTGGCTATTTTTATACCACGTGTGGGATATATCTGGAAATAACGTGATATTTTAGACCTTCCCAGATAACGAAGTGAAGAAGGGACAACTGACGATGCAGCTAAAGCGACTAAGACGTGCACAAGACGACCTGTCTTGGCCTGCAGAGAACAATGACCTCCCAGTCGTCACATGGGAAAGCTGTTCGTAACACTCATGCTCCCTTTCCTTCTTCTCCACGTACTGAATTTTGCAATATCTTTTGTTTCCTTTAGACAGGAAGGAAGCAGAGAAACGCCCACTAATATCTATCGCAGGCTTTATTCACGACGTTGCCGATTTTCTGGACGAGCATCCAGGGGGACACGCTATCCTGCTGCGCAACGTCGGAAAGGACGCGACTGCATCGTTTTTCGGAGGGGTGTACACGCATTCGAACGCTGCGCACAACGTGCGTCATTTTCTTCATCCGCCGCCTTCCGCTTCCGCTGCTTGGTATTAATATTGTAATGTTATCATCTCTTTTCTGTGCGCACAGTTATTAGCAATGATGCGCGTAGGCGTCCTCCTTGGCGGCCAACCCCACGGAAGCGAAGAGTATCTCATCCCGCCAGCTCAGAAGCTTCGCGTCGTGCGGTACAACGAACCAGGATACCTCAGTGTCTCTTCGGCGTACTCGTCGTCCGACGAGACCATCCCATAATACCAGCCACTGCAGGACATTCCACGTGTCTTCATAGCAAGCATCATACCACTCACGATTCTTCCACTCTATTATTCCACCATAGATGTTTTTCTTGGCTGCCGTATGCATCCCTACCACATACATGACGTCTGAGAAGTTGAAGAGACACTGATGATGAAATAGACTTGTAGCGCTGCACCTGTCCCCCTACCTTCCTTTCCTATCAACACATACGTGCATAGTCACTCTTAATGACCACACTTGCCCCCCTGGTGAATCCCCTCGTTTCTCTCAATTATATTAGAACATTTTGGACCATTTATGATAATCACAGTACGATTATTTCTTCATATATTGATCTTGCTGAAGCAATACATGATGCCGAAGCTGCATCGACAAACGAGTGCCGCACAAATAACAAGATTCATGAATCTGTTGTATTGCAAAGTCATTGTTCGCTAGCTCCCCAGAAGGGGGTAATAATTACATCTAATTTTGCTACATCCTTATACTCGATAACAACATAACACTGACGAAGAAAGAGGGAAAAAGAATACTTGATATGATATGCCAGCCATCAACACCAAACAACCCAAACAGCGGGAGAGAAAAACACAGGCAACCGCACAGGAAGAGGACTCAGAATCGACCCTTCTTGGACCTCTGTGCTTCAAGCACACCTTTCTGAGCCCACGACCCATAGAAGGCGGTAGCAGAATCCACGGTCTCATCCGTCAACGTACTCGCAACACTTGGTGGACGGGTATACGCTGGTGGAGGCACATCCACATCTCCGCCATACGTATGGGTATCTCTCCTTTTCCCGTCTTTCTCGTTTCCTTGTCTGTATTCATCGACACCGCCAGCTTTGTCTTCGGCTTTGTCTCGTCGCGAGGAAGTTTCGTCGACGTGTACGGGTATAATCGGGAGCGTCTTATCCCGCGCGAGGGTCGATGGTGGCAGGACGAATGGCGTAAGGAAGTTCATGGTGATGCGTTTACGGGGCGTCGTGAATTCCGGGAGAGCTGCTGTGTCCGGTAACGATCGCCGTGTCCAGAAGAACAGGATTGTGTTGATCAAACCTAGAAACCCATTTTCGTTAAGTTATTGGTATTTAGTAAAAATAGAAAAACGAATGGGTATAAGAATGGAACGGATGATGATGGGTCAAGATGTGATGGATGGTGTCGGTATCAAAAGAGCGAGACCGCACCTGTGAGATTGAAGATAACGTCTGTGACAATCGTAGCCCAGAATGGGACTTTATGGCCCATGAACTCGCTCAACCTGGCCAATGCGATTGGAACGATGATGAAGCTGTACGCCACCTGTTAAGTTAACATGATTTTCGCATCAGCGCCACTAGGTTTCCCTCCGCTCGCCGCGCATGACCGAACAACTTACTGGGTACCTAAAGTAATATCACCGTAAGGTCATCATCAAGTCATTTAGAGTTTTGATCTTGTGACTAACCAAATCATAGTCGTCACAACCCGCACCATGGCGGAATCAATCATATCACGCCCCACTGAGAGTTGCCACCGTTCGCCGTGTGGGAGCCAGCGCAAGCGGTATTTACCTTCAATGGTGTAGAGATTTCCGCGCACGCGAAGGAGGACGAGCATGTAGATTATGAAGCCAAGACCTGCGGACATGAATTCCTGTTATGGATTTTGATATCAGAGATGTGATATGAAGAAGCCGGTTGGCGCCTACAAAGAAGTACTCGAGCATTGTCTGTGCCGCGGGGTAATTGTCAGTTATCCAACACCTATTTGGTGAATCAACAGATATTGAATTAGATACTGCCTGAAAATGTGAGAAGCAGTTTATAGCGCACCAGTATCCGGCAACGCTGAAGTATGGGCCCTTCGCTGCTGTCTCGATGGACGTGGGACCGAGAGTGACTATCATGATAACGGTTGACCATCCAAAGATGAGCGTCAAGCACAGCCCAGCTCTTGTTGTTTGCCATCGCAGGAAGAGAAGATTGAAAACATGCATCGCGATCACGAATGACCTAAATGTGGTAAATCCGTTGACATCCATGGGAGCTTGGCATTGATAGGAGACATTCACGCACCACAACGCTGTTCCTAAGTTTCCGGCATTTTTCACTCCTCCTGTAGAGTGAAGAAACAGTAGTTAACGAATGCGTTGTGGGGCGGGGCGGGTAATATTCATCCAACCTTGAGCGCTACAAAAACCTCCGGGGAACGCCCCGCCTTTCGAAATCCACCGAGCGTTCATTATCGTTCCGATGGCTTGAATGACATTGGCAATCATCAATGACCACAGGTAAGCCACGATATGTGTCTTTTGCCGTGGCTTGTATTTGGTAGAGAACTGGTAGATATTGAGTTGATCACACTCGGCTTGTGCGAACAACATAGGAGATGGTGCTCACCGCAAAGAGAAACAGGACAGCTACTATCGAAACAACTCCTGCCACCGCCAACAGCTGTGATGTGGATAGTGAGTTATTGGCTGAGCATGTGGATGCGACAACGATAAGCATACCGAGACACCAGCTGTTTCGCCATGGGTATAAATTGTCGGACCTGTGGGAGCTAGTTCATCTCTCCTCGAAAATGTTATTGATCCATGATTCATGTTGAACTTGGAGAAGCTAGAAGGCAGTCTAAGTCTAGTCTGATAGTCGTGGCTCGTCCAGCAAGCAGAGACAAGAAAAAGAAGAGGCCAGCTCGATAGCAAATAGAAAAAGGTTGAGAAGGTGAGGACAATGAGCAAACGATAAAAGAGACCGGAGTATCCCAGGTAACAATAAATACCATCAGAACACCAAGGCACTGTTGTAAATCTGCGATAGTTGCTAAATTGGGTAGCACGTGGCAATTTATACCCGCAGCCTTACGTCACCTACCATACATTCGTTGCCTCGACACCAAGTATCGACAAGGGCCGCTCACTACGGGGCTCCAAGCAAGGGCTGCACGTAGTCTTTCTGTCATAAGCTGATGTAGTTGAACATGCACAAAAAATTCATACTGTTCAGTGTTTAGGAAGTCACTGGCATTTGACGGCTCGAGGAAGCCCACTGTGGGAGTGGTTACAATCCTGGCTGAATGTTCTACTGCGGACTTGTTGGTTCTCTTACCGAGGGAATATTCTTGCGGAGTTAACTAGCCCAATGGCGCAGCTCAAACATTGCTGGGACAGCAAATCTGTGTTCTTCGAAGGTTCTGCCAGTGGGTGATCAGAGAAAATTTGGCGAATATTGCAAACTAGTCGAGCCTGTAACAAGATCGGTTGTATTTTCAGTAAGTGGAACAGTAACATATAAGACACGACACAACGATACATTTGAAGCATGTGAGTTCAGAGTGGTGTCGGTGTTCCCAGTTCCTTCGCTGATCAGTCCGAAATATAGTTTGGATATCATCAATGCCCGCCGCGTGTCCGTCGGCCGCCATACATAGGAGGTGTTCGTATCAAAGCATATTCATAGGGGATCTAGGAGACGCGTTGCCGTCTATGCGAATGCTCAAACAGCGGGGGCGAGGTACTGGATAAGGGGAACTGAAACAATTTCTGTCCTAAGTGAACGAGTCTCTTTGTTGACGCCATTTCTCGGAATGTTGACCTTTCCATGCGGGTCTTATTTTCTTTTGCAAGCTATTCTTGCACACTCATGAGGCATTTTGAAAATATAAATAAGTTAATTGTAGGAGACGGAAGGCAGAAATGTACATCCACGGTTTTGCGTATCGTCATTCATCGCATTGGTCTGCAGGGAGACTCACCTCAAACATACCCGGCGGATAGCGAGAATAACGGTAGTATGCAGGTTCGGAACCCTTATGCCTATTGTGAAGTAGTTGAGTAACCTGTACAGCATATTTATGACTATTATGCAACACTTACTCGTTAGTGGAGTGCCATTTCACGAATCTGATGGATGTAGGGCTGCTGCGATACTTGTGATCCCGACATTGAGTGCAACCCCATTGGTCTATCTCAGCTTCCCTAGCTGCATCGCCGACCACCTTCGTTCCACGGATTGTCGACTCGGCACTCTTGGCCATTTCCGTGGCTTCATTGGGGAGTTGATGCCACGAATATCCAGCCTCTTTGTGGTGACAGATAAGAGCATGACCGATCTACAATGTCATAAGAGAGTGACAAAAGCCTAAAAATGTGTTGACGCGTACGGCGCTTCTCCATGTGTATACGACTATATTCTCCGCTGGCTTTGCGTCATCACGCTTGCACTTTAAGCAAATTAGCCTTGGGTCCAACGTATCCATGTCGGAAGTTTTCGTCATCTCAGCGGGTAAGCCGCAAGCTTCAATGATCGGTTTTATCACTGTGTTGCCAGCTTCCCCTTCGTACCGAAGGTTCTCGGCATTCCACAGTTCATCATCAGAATCCGACCACTGCTAAACCTGTCAGAACGAAATAATGAAGGCAACATTTTCTAACCTCATTCGTTACACAAGGATGAGACATTACCCAAGGATAATGCATGTATACTTGTCGGGCTTTGTCCAAAGTTGCGTCGTGGGGTACGAATCTCTGGCAGCTACAGCTGAACACGGTTGTAGCCAGGTGCAGTTTCGCGAAAGTTCCCTTATCGGCGGCACGATCATGTAGTTCGACCCGCTCCTCCGTTGGATTAACCACCAGACCGGCAAGCTGGAGAGTTGCAGTCCTTCGCCAATCGTCCACGAATACAGCCAAATCCCCAAACGACTCTTCAGACACGGGAACGTCTCCGAGATTTCCCAGGACGCGTTTTACTTTATTTGATGTCAATAAGTCTGCGATGCCAGGAAGGAGGACGTCCGGATGCGACTTCTTAAATGCTGCGAGAGCGGGTAGCACGAGACGCGTGGTTTCCAGCTCTTGCAACCAACCAACGAGGACTGGTTTGATGTTATTCCATACTGACACAAGCATAAGCGTTCAAATGACACCCACATCAAGTGGAAGCTTACTCCGTTCCGTTAAAGCGACTCCAGACTTCACCAGACGGTGATCTGCGAAATCTGACCCCACATTACCCTGACTGAGAGCTGGGCCGAACCCCAGTTGAGATAGCTTTTCATAAATGCTAGGGTTTGACTCATCAACAAGAAGATCGGCGTGTAAGGGCAAGTTCTTACTCATGTCTTCTCTTAAGTTTGGTGTTCCAAAGTTGCTCTCGGCGGCTTTCTCGGAAATCATCCTCCCACTGGCGACATAGCTTGGCGTGCTTGCATATATGTTAGTTGTTGAGCTCCGAGGATAGTCAATGGCGTAATGACTTACTTCACTTATACCCGGTGCGTTGCGTTTTGCGTCGGCAAGCCAGGTTTCCGACGACGTTTCGGGTAAATTTCGCATATGTTTGAGTAATCTACTCACTTGAGGTTTACAGTAGAAATATGAAGAGCCTGAAACGTCCTGCTTAAAATCAAGTATCGACGAAGGAGTCACTGGCTTACGGCGTCTGCTGCTCTGATTCCTCTCGATAACTCCAAGAATAACCTTGTAAGAGGAGGCGTTCAAATACCGGTTGCTGTACCAATTATCCATGTCTGTCAATCTAACGGATAATCAGAGGTCGATTTTCAAAGGTAAAATAGTTGCCATTCTTACACGTCTTTCAAGCATGCGCCACAAAAGCGTGCAAGTACTTCCCACTGAGGACCATTAGGTGTTCTTTTACCACATCTCTGAGAAGGCGTGAGAAAGACATTTCGTTTGCGGGGAATATTGCCACCCACATAACAGTAAGGGTAAAAAGCCAGTTTTGCGTATTCAACCTCCGACAAGAACGGGGGGCAATCAGGAAAACCCTCGATGTTCAGTCGAGCCGCCTTCCATATGAACGTGGAACTTGGGACTATCAGAAGATCTCGAAATCCTTTCGACGTGTACATGATATTAAGAACGTCCAACGGCTGCAAACGCATGAAAACCTGTCGCGAACGGCCAGTTAAATCCAATCAGGCAATCCTGAGATGAGGGGATGTCACCTCGAACAGAATATCCATGGCAAGGGTAGGCAGCAGTGACAATCGTCCCCTCCTCCTCTTTACAAGAGGTTTCGCGGTGGCACCAAGATTTGCAGGCACAGCAGATTCGCTGTTGGCCCTGACTTCAAGTTCGTCTTCTTCGTCTTCTTTGTGGGATAACTTTCGCGTTTTCGCTTTGGATTCTGTCGAGGCATTGTAGCAATATCCTCGGAGTCAGTCGCGGATGGGTGATTGCAAATGCCTAGACGTGACTGGGAGTTGAACAATGCGTCGCGTGTCCACCCCCTGATACCGCGACCCCGACTTGGATTGCCCCTTATTTTAATTTACTTACCAACGTCTTATTATGACAACTTACAATCATGTCAGAGTCTCAAGATCTCCACCCATTCCTCAACACAATAATCTCTCGCACTATCAAGACACAGTGGCGCTTATGTCTATATTCAGAGAAGCGTAGAAATCCTTTAGAGAAAGTTTTGGCTTCTCACACAGTCGAGTTAAGTCGAAACATAGGAGCGTCAATCCCGGACAAGCGATTGGCATGTACGTTGGATTCATTGGCTTTTCTATGCACATGTCTATCAAGACATCAATCAGTGGCCCTTTCTCTCACCCTTCCGCCTGGCGAAACCCGGGCAATAATTTGCATTGCACAAAGTGACGATGTTTCTGAAGATGTTGTGGTTTCGTTTCTGTCCAGGCTCTGGCTTAGTCTTCGTGGGCTAGCAGCTCTCAAACAGACTAGTGGGTCTGTCTCCAGAAAACCCCAGGGTGACGTTCCATCGGGGGAAATCGATCCGGTCAAGGCGAAGGCGACAGATCTTTGGATAGATCTACTTTGCCATGGCTTCGAAAATGTTCGGTATCGATTCCTCAAGAGATCCGGGCAATTTCGGGATTTCATTGAGTGGTGGGAAGTCCAGGACCACTCCCAAGACAACCCTCTGTTCATTGCAGCACTTTCTGACGTATTCTTGTGTATGGGGTCACTTATCACACATGTTTCGTTAAAGCAACTCGACCCCATGGACAGGTCATGTTTCGTTGACCTTGCGAGGATGCTTCCCCGTTTGCACGGACTTTGCCAGCACCTTTTCAATTACGACTTCGATGGCGGCAAGAGTGCTCTTCACCAATGGTCCCGAAGATACGAGATAGGTGATTCTTTTAATCTTTTATCCTTTCCTTTTGCCTGACGCTTGGTGTAGCTACCAAGAGTTACTTTCGGCTTCGACCGTACCTGGTGAAATGTATCTCTGCATACGACCATGCACAAGTACTCCTTAAATTTTCAGGGTCGACTCGAGTGAGCCGAATACTTAGGCAAGACCTTTACGTGAAACACATTCCACCACAATATCGCAGCAATGCTTTGAGACCCGATTCTTGGAAGGACTACATCGAGGCTGTGTTCGTGTCCGCCGGCGCAAGCATCGATCTCAGGTTCAACGCCGCGGTTGAACATGCCTGTTGGCTGGCTGAAGAAGAATGTGACAACGCTAGGGAAAGCATAACATATTCACGAAGGAGTTTGACAACGGCTGCCGAGCGGATCCGCATCCATTGCGCGTGCCGTCTTCTGTCGTATCATCACGAAAACATAGTTCATGGTTCAGATTTGACGGAGGGTGGCGCAGACACGAAAGCGCTCCCAATGAATTACATTGGGAGCTCGAAGAGCATGTGCTATGCATGCAACCGGTATTTCCTGGCCTGTAATTCATTCCTGGATGAATCCTTCCAATTTATCTTCCACACTCAACACACGGATCTCAGGATGTACGGGCCATGGGCGATGCCGGATTTGGTGGACGACTCATCGGCAAGAGGCATTTGGGACAAATTTTTCAAGATTATTAGTGAAGACTACGTGCGGTACTTATTTGCAAAGAATATTTTGACCAAGAGCATTTCTCCTCAAGTGCAAGCCGAAGAGAAGTTCAAATTACCGAATCCATTCATATTTGGGTTGGACGTGCTTTGAGAAAACACGATCACATGATCATGATATTCGGGCTGCAGCTCGAGGCTGACCGTTTTCTGTCTTATCGTGTCATAAAACTCGATGTTGTCTTGCAAGGCATTGCCGGGTTGCAGGAGCGTTCAAATATTTTCGGCCTGTGGCAACCGCCTCGTAACGTCTCGCAAGGTCTCCCTTCGGTTTTACAAGGTTGTGCTATCTGACCAAGTAAAAATAACATTGAGTGCGTGTTAAAAGGCATTGAAAATGCACTCATATCTTTCTGCTGCATCAATTGTAACTTGCAAGGTAAATGAAATATTAAAGTGACATAGTTTGTAGGCCCACAATGTTGGGGACGCATTGGAGTGTCTTGGAAGGTGTACGTGCATTGGTGAAGCCTTGCACTTCCATTGCCAAGCCTGTGCTCGCTATTGCAGTGCGGTGTGGGAAGATTACGAATCCATCCGTTTTGGACAAAACATTCGGAGTTGACTGTGTGCCGTGTCGCTGCGGATACGCCAACGAGAGATGGCAGTCGCGAGCCTTCTTAACTCGGCCACGAAGGCAAATAAAGCCGGCCCTGAACTCAATCTCATGTGACGTGAAGTTGGCTTTGGCTGCGCAGTCATAGGTCTTGCTCTCATCATACTTGTTCGAACTCGAAATGTCCCTCAAGCTCACAGTCGGGCAGAGGACAAGCTCTCGAACGCGATTTATTGGTTCTCTTGGACTCCCGATGGTCGCGCCGAAACCAACAGACCAAAATCCCCGTCCCTCCTGCGCCGCTCATATGCCAATGTGTGAAGACTTCAACGTGGATTTCGCCTCGCCTGTTCAGCTCGCCACCTGGCAGAAAAATGCTTTCCGAGAAGCTGGGGGTCTAACTCACGCAAGGAACTTGTGACTTCTACACGTCGTTTAAGCAAAGCCGAACGTCTCAGCACATTCCCGAGTGCTTCTGGCCAGACTGGAAGTCCAACGGAGGGACTAACTATCAACTACAAATGAACGGAACACCGCAACGACCGGAAAGCGCTGTGAAAGCGTTCTTAGAGTTGAACAAACGAGCAGAACGAGTGGAAAGGTGCGCGCTAAATATTAAGTATTCGTTCTTCATTCTAAAACGTACTCCGGCAGAGATGCGGCACTGCGTCTACAGATCATCTTCTCGCGATGGACAGAGCTAGAACGCTACCTAGGTGTGATCGAGCTGCGTGCAGCAGATGCTCGTAAAGGCTTCACGCGCATGGCAGGCAGCCTCGCATCATCACCGGAGCCCCCTGCGCGCGCTCGTCCATCTCCCAACCGCGCCAATCGCAACCTCAACCTAGCACCCGGTGGAAGGCCTAACAACGCTTTCCTGTCACCAGTCGGCGGTGGCGGACATCCATCAGCGCCGCCGTTCCAAGCTCTCCCTCTCCCACCATCACCGCCAGCAAGCTCGAGCGTATCAGCATCACAACATGCAGCGGTGGCAGCAGCATCAACGAAGAGAAGCAGTCATCGTCTATCACGAGGATGTGTTGATGAATGGGAGATCGAACAAGCAAAGCCGGACGGCATGGTACGGCGTGAACGACTCCGAAGATACCTGTCAGAGAGATCGAGAGCGCGAAGAACGTGCCCGGTTCTTAGACTCTATGCGTACTTCGTCCCAATTCGCTTCCCGAAAATAAATTGTGCTGACTAAATTTTTACCTTCTCTAGCCTGTCAACTCGCCTCATCTTTCGCATGCAAACTCGAAGATCCCGCCATATGCTTCCCATGGATGCGGTTCCATGCCCGGTCTTCCTGTACAATACGGCGAGCGGCAACTATCCTTCGACTGACCGCAAGCGTTTGAGCGCACAACAGAAGTTCGAGGGGGTACGCGCGGCGAATCCCTATGGTTTGCAACACCTTCAAGGCGCTCCTGGTACCTCGCCTCCTCAATACTCTCGCTCTCACCCTGGTGTACTGCAACAATGAGAGTTGGACAAACGGGAGAGACACCATCATCACCACCAACATGGCCACGGAGGTGGGGAGCGCGAGAGGGGACGAGAAAGGGATGGCGTACATCGAAGTGGAGGACAACATCGCAGTGCAAGTAGCAGTTCGGATGCGAGCTCGTTGAGTATCGACTACATGCTCCTCGCGGCTACTTCTGATCATCGTGCCAACGCACAGCGTGTAGCGGGAGGATGATAGGACTACAATGACCAAAACAAGCGCGAGGGCTATCCCGGTGGGAAAGGCGGACGAATGCCTGCTACGTCGGTGGGTACGTCGACTCTTCGTTTGCGAATTTTCGAATATCAAGATGCCCATAATTTTATTTCTCTTTTATTTTGACAGGCGGCCCAACAGTACGCCCCGAAATTGGTTCGCGTACGGAACTTTCGAGCTTACAAACGTAACAAACCCATGTTTTTGCTGCTCCCGTCACTGGCACAACTTTAAAGAAAAATAAGAGATCCCGGCTCGTCGGCTCGTAAACCTTGGACCCGGCGGTGTTGTTGCCAGCAGCGGTATGTGTCTTTCTTTCGTTCATTCTTTCCAACTTTCTTGTTACCGGGCTTATTACAACAACCTTTACTATTTTTGGGGCCCTTCTTCCCTCCATTCCCTCCCTCCGCCGCCGCTCTTTCTGCTTATTCCGCGTATCGGGAATTCCCGATCCCGACATCTTTTCACAACCAATGCTGACTTGACATCATTTTCTTCTACTCCGATGCAATTTAGGAGGTGCAACAACAGCTCTACCAGCGACAGCCCTGCCTGGTGGTAGTCATCCGGCCACTAGCGAACACGGCCATGAAGATGGTGAAGGCGATGGGCGAAGCCGAATTCGATATCGACACTGAGATCGCGAGTACACTTCCCGCGAAGAGTCATGGACCTGGATTACTCGTTCTTCGACGTCGGGAGCATCTCTCCGCTCGCCAAAAGACAAACTCCCCAATGGTGTGATGTCGCACAGTAACCCCACGACACATCCTACACACCCGACGTTCCGTGTCAACGGCGTAGCATCTGGACCCGGAGTCAGCGCAGAATCGGCGGCGCCGAAAGGTAGGCCGATCGACGAGCGCATGGACCTTGACGTCGAGGCTGAGGCTGAGCGCGCAATCATTAGATACAGCTATATGTGTTATTTTATTCTATTTACACAATATATGGCTATTTCTGCAGTATATCATCTGGAGATCCGTGCCTGAACAAACCGAAAGCTGATGGCTGTGCAGAGACGAACATTTGCTCAGCCTTGAGACGCGCTTGCAAGCTTTTGTGGCTCCGGCAAGTCATGCCACGGGCTATGCAATATTACAGCATTCTGAAACACCGCCGCCTCCTCGCGACAACCAGTTCACATAGTAAGTGCACTACAATGACACACCAACTATGCGATGACGTGACAATGCTCCCACAATGTTGTTAACCGTCTTACAATAATCCCATAATGTTAACCCTGATTACTATGCACGCTTCGATTATAAGGCATTCTGAGATGGGTTTAGCCTTATGGAATTGCGAGGCGTTGGAAGGTCTTAAAAGCCATTGCAAGTCAAGTGTGAATTTTCTGACACGCACAAGTGGACAACTCAAACTCTACCACATCTCTCAAGTCTTGCTGTGAACTACACGTATCAAGACCCGCATTCACTACTTAACATCCTTATACATGGCGCTCAAAATATCGGCTCCTCCAAACGCAAAACGATCACTTTTCCTCCTGATGACGTTGACGATGCGCGTTATTGTCTAGCATGTCTACGGATACCGATACGACAAGGTTTCTTGACACACTAGCTCATCTCTGTATCCACAAAGAACAGAAGCCGGTCACGGCTGTCTCGACGACTCTACCGGCCGGCAATATGCCCAGTTATCCTCCACGTTGCAGAGAACGACGAAGTCCCCAAAAAGGTCCGACTCTATCTTCAAGATTTGTGGATCCAATTGCGAAACTCACGGATTGTCTATCGACGTCTACCTCAAATGCTTACCGAAAGATACAATCAAAAATCCTAATGAATGCTTGTCGGCATTCAAACCGTAAAATTGGCCCCAAACTACAGCAGCGAATAAAGAAGTCTGAGGATTTTTATACCTGGTTCCAAACACGTTCCGGCGCCCGCGCCAATTTCCACAAAACTCAAGGCAATTTTCGTACCCCTCCTCCCTCGAGTAAATCGAATTACACTTGTACAGAGGCTGGTCACGAGTCTACACTTCTGTGTTGCATTAAATAGATCCTGAGACTGAGCAAATGTCACTTCTCTTGTCGAATTGCTTAATGGAACAAAAGTGACTTGCTCTTGATAAATGGTATGGACGTCACACATCTTCCCCGGGTTAACTAACGCGGTGTTCCAGTGCATTCGCATGCCATGGTCTCAGTCCGAAATATCATTCGGATGTCACCAACACCCCACCACCACGCGTGGCCCCATAAAATAACATACGGTGGTATCATTAGCGTAATATAGGATACTCACAGGAACTCAGGGACGCGTCGTGTTTACGGTATTCCATTGATCAATCAAATTTTTTTAAGGCAGGTGCCATGTATTGTACCATGGAAATCGTTCGAAGGTAATTTTGACGCAGAGTACAGTTCAGATAAATGGAGGTACAAGAAGCGTATTAGGTATAAAGTCGAGAAAGCCCCGCCCCAAAGAAGATTGCGATGTTCTCATCGTTTCGATAATTGACAGTGATACGAGAAGCGGCATGCAGAAGGTTAAATTTTCGGAAGGTTCCTGCAGTGAATTTATGATGGTTCCGAAGCAATTTTTTGTCGAGTGATTAAGCTGTCCTCCGATTCGGCATCCGTTCGTTGACGATGTTCCTTCCAAAAGTTACAGAGTTTGGCGTTTCTGAGCGGCATGGTGTTTTGCTATATTTTTGGGCCGTGCATTCTTGCGGCATGTTGAGCAGTTTGGTGATAGGAAGAGATTACTATGTGGCCACAGGATCAACGCGTCGTATGGAATGCAGAACGACAAAACCACTGAAGGGGCAGATTTTTACCGAGACTCACCAGCCACTCATTCGTCGCATTGATCTGCTGGAAGAGTCAACTCAAACATACCAGGCGGAAATCTGGGTAAACGGTAGTATGCAGGTTCGGAACCGCCATGCCTATTGTCAAGTAGCTGAGTAACCTGTACAGAGTTTTATGACGGGTGAAACAAACGTACTGGCTATTAAAGTGCGATTTAATCCCTTCGATGGAATGCACATAGGAAGACTTGGTGACCGAGCACTCGATGCATCCCCATTGTGGTGTCGCTGCTTCCCTAGCTGCATCGCCAACCACCTTTGTTCCACAGATCGTTGACTCGGCCTTCTTGGCCGTTTCGGTGGCTGCATCGGAGAGTTGATGCCACAAATATCCTGTCTCTTTCTGCGAACAGATGAGAGCGTGGCCAATCTGCAATGCTATCCATGAGAAAGACGAAAAAAAATGAAAAGTTCTGTTAACGAGTACGGCAGTCCTCCATGTGTATATAGCTATTTTCTCCGTGGGGTTGGCATCACCACTCTTGCAGTTCAGGCACATCAGCCTCGGGTCCAACGCATCCATGTCGAATGTTGTCGTCGTCTCAGCAGGTAGGCTGCAAGCTTCGATGATCGGTTTTACAAGTGTGTTACCCGCATCGCCTTCGTAGCGAAGTTTTCCTTGGGCATCCCACAACATAACCTCGGAATCCTGTTAGACCGTCAGAACATAATTAAATGGGGAATTTTTTTCTGACGTCATTCGTTACACAAGGGTGAGCCATAACCCAAGGATAATGTGTATGCTTTTTGTTTTACGTCCAGAGTTGCGGCATGCCGCATTCGTCGCGCGAACTCGCAAAAAGCGCAACTGAACAGGGTCGTGGCCAGGCCAAGTTTCGTGGACAACGCCGTGTGGACGACGTGGTCACGGAGGTCACCATCATGCTTCTCAGTCGGAGTCACCATGAGATCGGCAAGCTGGTGAGTCGCAGTCCTTCGCCAATTGTCCACGAATATCCCGATATCTCCAAATGTCTCTTCAGAAACGGGAACGTCTCCGAGATTGTGAAGGATGCTTTTCCCGTCATTAGATGCCGAGAAGTCTGCGAATCCGGGCAGAAGGGTGCCAGGATGTGACGCCTTATACGCTGTCAGAGCGGCTCGCGCAAGACGCTTCGCCTCGTGCTCTTGTATCCAACGAACGAGGTCTGATTTGATGCTATTCCACACTGGCAATATAAGTGTTCAAGTGAGACCCATATCCTCCAAAGGCTAAAGTAAGCTCACTGCGTTCAGTTAAACCAACTCCAGGTTTCACTAGGCGATGGTTTGCGAATTCTTCAGCGGCATGGCCCAGGGCTGGGCCAAAACCCAGTCGGGACAGCTTCTCGTGAATGCTGGTGTTGATCGATTAACAAAACGAATGTTGGGAGAGGTAAGGTTCTTACTCTTCCCGTCTCTTAAGCTTGATGTTCGCAAGCTGTTCCTGACGATGTTCTCGAACTGTATTTTCCCACTCGCGGCATAACTTGGCGTGCTTGCAGTTATGTCAGTCGTTAGGCTGCGGGAGGCAATCAACGGCGTTGTATTACTTCTCTTATACCTGGTGCGTTGCGCAGCGCATCGGCAATCCAAGTTTCGGACGACTTTTCCGGCAAATTTAGGATGTGCTTGAGTAATCTCCTCACTTGAGGTTCAAAGTTGCAAGGCACGAAGTAACCTGAACTCTCCTGCTTAAATAAGTCCGCGAGAGTCAATGACCATCGGCTTACGGCCTATGGTGCTATGTTTGTTTTCAACTTGAATAACTCCGAGAATGTTCATGTAGGATTTATTCAAGGCGATGGGTTTGGGCAATATCAGCGGGGAGATCAATCTAACATGAAAGTCAACGGTCAGGTTCCTTGGATGAAATATAGCACAGATATTGATGGCATTCTTACACCACGTTCAGGCATTTACTACAAACCCGAGCATACACTTCCCACTGAGGCCCATTAGGTGTCCTCTTACCACAGCCCTGAGAAGAGGTGAGACATTCTTACATGGTGCAGGGGCAATGCCACCCACGTAACAATAAGGGTTAAAGGCAAGTCTTGCGTACTCAACCTCGGACAAGTGCGGGGGACAGTCAGGAAAACCCTTGACGTTCAGTCTAGCCGCTTTCCATATGAACGCGGAGCTTGGAGCAACAAGAAGGTTTCGAAATCGTTGAGATGTCCACATAATGTGAAGAACGTCCAAAGGTTGTAACCGTGCAAACACCTGCAGCGATCAATCAGTCAAATGACAAGGTGCCTTGATATGAAGGCAGGTCACTTCAAGCAGTATATCTAACGCCAGGGTAGGCAGCAGAGACAATCTTCCCTTCCTCCTCTTCACTGGCGCAGGCGGTTTCTCAGAACTTGCAGGCATAACAGATTGTCCGCAGCTCTTGACCTCGACTTCGTCATCTCTTTTGTGATGTATCTTTCGTTCTTTGCGCGCCGTCTCTGGAGGCATTGCAGTAATAACCTGATGGATGTGGATTAGTGACTACCTACGGCCCAGTGTATGAAGTAAAACGACGCGGCGCGTCGCAGTGTGGACGAAGAGAACGCGCAAGTCACAGGCCAGTCACAGTCACATTTTCTCTGACTGCGTGCTATGGCCACCTCTGAAAGTCATATCATCTCGTTCATTCAACGTCACCGCACGCTGCTGGAGCGGGAACGAGAAGCTGAAATCGAACAAACGTCACTTCTGCTGTCGAATTGCTCGCTCAAACTACTCGAACAAAAGGGACTTGCTCTTTCTGCACTTGGTGTTGTCGGTGTAAATGTCGGACTTGGAGGCAAGAGGTGAGGTTCCACTGCATAGATCAGGCTGACCTAACCTTACATCTTGTGTATCAGCTTGGTTGCATTGGAGAGACCATCTGCGTACCATACGAGTCCACAATTTCCTCCACACACGTTCCGGTAAATATCTGTAATGATTAAACAAATCGATGGGAAAATTTATCGTCGTAGTCCTGGCGATTTGGCACGTGTTGAAGGACATTCCAAGGTGGCTGCGGTTGGGAAGAATACCAAAAGGAATTCTACCAAGAGTGCAAAATCTGATGGTGGAGTCACCGGCGTAGTGTATAAAGTATGTATCTCTGCTTCAGAAATGCAAAACCTTGATTTAGACATGGAGCAGCTCTCAGACACCCGTATCGTCATTGCGATTGATCAAAAAGATAACGACGACGATATTGCGGAGCTACCCGAGCACTGTCGACTGTCCGTCGGCGCACTCACTTCCTCACCTCATGACCAATGATCCGAACGTTTATTAGAGTTAAACTTGCCAACTCTGCGACACATGATCGGTACGGTGAAATAAATGATAAGTCATCGGGATCTGTTCACAATGGGACACAGCATGGTCAAGACGCTGGATGTTATGGAATTGATGGTCGAACCTGGAAGCACTCCTCCGGTGTGTTTCTCGTCATATTTGGGGTCTTTCATTGATAAAAAGTTCATTGTGATCAGAGCGCGCGAGATATTCCCCAATTGACAACACTGTCCAGAGTCCTGCTAGGAATGATGCCTCCATCTCCTATGCAATCTCTTGAGATAGAGTTCTACGATGAGCATTTAAATGAGAGTCAGAAAGAGGCTGTCCATTTTGCTCTGGAATCTCCGGAAGTAGCATGCATTCATGGACCTCCGGGTAAGCACCGACCGGCGAAGAAATTGATACCGTAACGTCTCATAAATGTTAGGGACCGGGAAGACACATACGCTTATTGAAATCATTCGCCAGATCATAGTACCACGCAAAACTCAATCCCGAGATGACCAAGCTCCGTCGCGCCGAAGGAGAGTCCTTGTGTGCGGCGCGTCTAATCTTTCTGTAGATAATATCCTTCAGCGCTTGCTCCGCATTCCTGCGGGTGCACACGAGCAGCTGAAATGCACTCGCATAGGCCATCCCGCAAGAGTCACTGGGAACGATGAAGTCCTCGGAAGCACTTTGGATGCTCAATCATCTCGCAGCGATCAGGTGCGTGCCGAAAAATGCATTTGTATTGGATACACAGTTAAGATTCAAATACGTCGGCTTGCAGGCAGAACTAGCACGCGATGTTAAAAATGAACTCGAGACTACGTTGCGCGTGCTGGCAGGGAAAGAAAAAGGGCAAAAAGGGAAAGGTCCTCGAGGGCTTGAACGAAAGAAAATGTGGGGAGAAGTCAAGTTACTCAGAAAAGAGTAAGTTCGGCCGACTGTTCGTGGAAGAGAAATACCATTTGACCCGTTGTAAACGTCAGATATCGCCAACGCGAAAACGCCGTTGTTAACAGTGTCTTGGCCGAAGCGCAGGTAATAGTATTTGACAATCTGCGGCGTTTTGAAACACTCAACAAATTTCAGATAGTACTCGCGACGTGCCATTCCTCAGGAACGCGACTGCTAAATAACATGAAGTTTGATGTTGTCATAATAGATGAGGCTACGCAAGCCCTTGAGATCGTACGCGTCGATATTAATACTTCTATCGCATCCATTTTGACGGTTCTAACAGGCATGCTGGATCCCAGTCCTGAAAGGGGCGAAACTCATACTTGCTGGCGACCCTATGCAGTTACCGCCAACAATACTCTCGACAAATTCACGAAGGAAGACTGAGAAGACATCTGCGTCTCGTTCGACCGCTGAAAGTCCGCGGAAAGCAGTCAAGGTCACAAATATTGAGACGCCGTTAGAGAAGAAATCCAAAGTCGGGGACGGAGACGGAGACACCGAAGTTGATCTGAGCGACTCGTCCACATCTTCATCTTCAGAGGAGGATGCTGAATCAGTCGAGATCAGCAGGGATTCTCGGACTTCAGAAACGCAAAGAAACGTTGCTAAAACCGCGCTCACATTGATGCCTCCCCGATCACTAGAAGTGTCAATGTTTGACCGGCTACAGAAAATGTACGGATCCAAAGTCATACGCATGCTGCAAGTTCAATATCGGTCCGTACATAAATTCATTTCTCAATTCTTGACCTGATGTTCTGTAGCATGCACAAGGCCATATGCGCCTTTCCGACGAAAACACTGTATGCATCAAAGCTCAAGTCAGATTCCTCCGTCGCAAAACATTTACTACGCGATTTACCTAACACGTCGAGCCTCGGCTCAGCAATAGAAGATGATGAAGTTCTTGGTACTCCAGTGGTATTTTTTGACACTGCTGGATGTGAGTATTATGAGAGAGCGGACGGAGGCGAGGGAGATGAAGGTAGTAAGAGCAACGAGAACGAGGCGGTCGTTGTTGCAAAATGGGTTGAGAGATTGGTCAGTCCTCTTGTTTATTGACGCTGAAAGTATAAAATTTGATCGAGGGACAGGTGGCAGCTGGAGTCTACCCATCGCAGATTGCTGTCATCACGCCGTGCGTTGTGTACTTTCTTAGAACATCACTACTGTTAAATTCTGTTTAGTTATCAAGCTCAGGTTACGTTACTTTCCTCGCAGTTGCGTCCAGTCCATGGGACTGAATTGGAGATTGGGACTGTTGACGGCATGCAAGGACGAGAGAAGGAAGCGGTCATTATAAGTCTTGTCAGGAGTAACGAAAAAGTGCGTCTCATATTCTCCCTCCAGTGCGGAAAGATCGTCGCAGTAATATTCTTTCATGACGTCTTTCACAGCGCGAAGTTGGGTTCTTAAAGGAGAAGCGACGGCTAAATGGTAAGTAGAGAAACCGTAAATGTTCACTCCGTTATTAAGATATGCGACGTAGTTGCCATGACTCGTGCACGGCGTCACTTGGTAAGCGCAGGTCTTGCAATGGTAGTTCCTAACTTACCCGGATTAAAAGTGTGTTGTGGGTGATTCCGCGACAGTGCAACACGGAAGCAAATACCTCAAGAAATGGATCGAGTGGCTTGAACACAACGCGGATGTCCGCTTTGGTGCTCTGTAGTCCCGCGATCTAACTAATCAAGGTTTACATAGGGAGGAATGGTATCAAATTGGATTCTATAGTCCGAGTGTGAACGTGACATGTGTAAGTATTCGTCACTGTGAATATGAAAAATTATGAATTATGGATTATCGGGCTTTAACTGTCGTCCCATGGAAAATGAATTGGAGGTCTGCGTGCCAGGAAATGATTTTGCTGTTCAGAGTGACCACCTTGAAAGAAAATTGACGGCATACCTGGTACTGTACGTTGACACAAACCTATCATTCAGTGAAGAGAGATATGGTTCCCGAGGCGCGCTGAAAATCGCATCCTTCTTCCGTCTGTTGGTGGGGCTTCAAAATACATGCGATTTTAGATGAATAACTTGGACGTACTGATATGTAAATATAAAAAGCGAGGGATAATGGTAATGGTCTTTGTATCTGACAGACTTCGTGAGTTATAAAGCATATGGGGGGCTGAGAAATGACTTACATCTCAGAGGCATGGCGTTTAGACGTCGTGGTTGCAGAACAAGGTGCAGCCAAGTTTCTTGGCTGAAATGACGATGCTGAGTCTAGCGGAGTTCCGAATTGCGACTGTGGCATCCGACGACTTTACTTGCGAACTCAGTCAGCCGAAGATGAGAGCTCATAGTCCTCTCAAAAAACTGATGCATTCGCCTACGATTCCTTCAAAATCGACCGTAGAGAAAGGCTTGCAATTCGAGAAAAGGTCGCTCGCTCTCCTGCAGGCCCAAATGTCTATGTCGTTGCATCATGTCGGAGGAAAAGACGATGGTGGAATCGACCTTCAAGGATGGTGGTGGCTTCCACCGTTATCCTTACACAATATACCGTGTAACAAGTCACTGTCTACTGTGGAGGATAATACAGTTCGAAGACGTCTTCGAATTCTCGCGCAATGCAAGGCCGAAAAGAAGAGAATGGGTCCAAACTATGTTAGAGAGATCGAAGGCGTTCTCCATCGATACGCTCACACTTCTAAACCTGAGTCACCGTCAGAGTATCCATCGCACCCCACTGTCGGGCTTCTCATCTCAGAATCTGAATTTACGAAATCCACGATCGTCCAAGCTCTCTCCTCGCCGATACCCCTCCTCATAATCCACCTGCCCCCTTTGAACGAGGATTCTTCAGACGACGTAGAAAATGCGTCGATTGGTTATGCTTTGTGGAATCCTGCACTTGGAGGTAAAAATGGGTTGCTTGGAGGGGAAATGGAGTTAAGATGGGAAAGGACGGCGAGTGGAGCTGGTGGACGTCCTGGGCTGTGGTGGAGAGGCGCGAAGTTGAAGAGTTGGGTTCCTCCTGACGGTTCGCTGATCGCAGATAGCCATCCCGGCTGAATTCAGAGTCCAGTTTCAAGTAGTCACGGCGTGTCAAGTACTGAGCTTCTTGCCTCACACCTGCGGGATATATTATGCGTCCATGACTCTATCGAAATTTCGCATTCTCTAATATCCTGTCCGCCTCCACCATCTCGGTGCTTCTATATTCCCCACCAAACTCAAGAGCTGCATCCGTGAGTATTGTCCTTTCTACCAAATGCCATCCCTTCCAAAACTTTAATACAGATCGGGTATGTGCCTCGACGGAGATGCAAGCCGAGAAATTCTCTCGGGCGGTCACATTTCCGTGTCCATCGAATAATGGGCAGTCGAGGTGAAGCCAGTCTTTGAGGTCCTAGTATGAACGACCAAGTGTAGTCAGGATATTTTCTGCGGAGGAGGACAGAGTACTTTACCTTTGATCCCTGCGCTTGAACGACCAACCTACGTGTCGGCGTACAGATATCGAGGTCCACCCCGCACGAATTGCTCCTTATCCTCTCCTTCATGGTTAGGCTCCATCCTCGTCTACCGAGAAGTATAGTCCAAGGTACAGCAAAATCCCACTGAAGCGTTGCAGAGCGGTACACCGCCATGTATGCCTTTATTCCCAATATCTTGCCTCCAGCCAACGCTAAGGTTGTTATACGTGGATTTGAACGTGGGTTGTGCTTTCTCCCTGGTGCTGGGTCAGGTGAAGAGAATGCTTGCATCCTTCGAGACCTCCGTCATCATCGGCAATCATCAGTGTATGATACATACGAACCACGTCCAGCTATCCGGAAATCCTTTCCCCCAATTCTTCTCAAGGTGGGCGGCCCCCTCGCCTTCACATATAACGGCATTCCCACATCGTACAACATATTCTGCAGCGGAGTGCGTCGAGAAAATATGCCAATGCAATGGTATCAAGCTGTCGACGTGTACGACTCGACCATGCGGTGTATACATTACATCTTTAGGATCAAGAGGTGTTCGGTTTGTTATATTGATAGAAATTTGTAGATTCTCATTGGGGTTATCTGGATTTGGGAAGTCGAGCTCAAATGTCTGGCGTTCATGTCCAACATCTAGAGTGCCAATGCCCGCAGCTTCTAGTCTAAATGACTGCCTTCCGTCATGGAGCTTGGAGGTAGTCTCGCTGTACCGTATGAACGGTGGATATAAATCAACACGCATGGCTTTGAGCTTGGATGCCTTCGACGGATTAAGTGAGAAATGCACGAGATGAGACGTGCCGTTGGACGCCTTCGGCACAGACGAAAATATCAGGACGATGGTAGACTTATCGGCGATCTGTATTCGAGTGTAATAACCCTCGAAGCGGGTGTGTGGGTGTGCGGCGAAGTGATCTCGACGCGGAATAAGTCGGCGGAATGACGACCCGGGAAGTATGAGGCTGATAACGAACGTAGCCAGATCGCGAATGTAGAAAAATATCATTGTGAGCAATCTCTGCATCCTGGTGCGTGTTGAACGAGTGTGTAATGTGTGTGCCGGTGAAAGGTCCGAAAGAAAGGTTGAGATGAATGACGTAATAAACGGCGCCATTAACCATCCAATGATAACGTAAGCACCTCATATTTTTCCTCTTACGATTTCCGCGCTTCGTCCTTCCCGCCGAGTCAACTGGGAAACCAACTGCATCGCAATGCTATAACATACTGTCGTCCTTCTCTCTTGTTCTCGCCCTGCTATGGAGGTCGCTTTTGAGGAAATTGAGCGCAGCGATATGACCCATTTGTTGGAAGGCGTGCAGGACGTAACGTTCGGAAGTGTGAGTCAAATTTTGTGGTATTATGCTAAGGAAAAATTTAGTGGGGTGTCTTCAGGTGGCTGGAATGGTCTCGAAGGTTTTCGAACACCCTTTCGACTTGACAAAGGTCAGGCTGCAGTCACAAGTTATGGACCATACTGCACGCTTCAATGGTCCACTTGACTGCCTAACGCAGACGTGGCGAAATGAAGGTATTAGAGGGCTTTATAGAGTATGTATGATGCTCTTATAACTTGTGTACATTTCTGACGTCGGCCATGAAGGGATTACCTGCTCCGATCGTTGGTGCAATGGCTGAAAACGCTACATTGTTCTTGTCGTACGGAAAAATCCAGCATGCCATTCGTTGGTATACAGGATCAACCGGAAAGGAGTTAGACCTTCCTCACCTCGCACTCGCTGGTGCCGGCGCTGGCGCTATTACGAGTTTTCTGTTGTTAGTTTATTTGCACGTCTTAACACAAATTTCCGCGCAATTACCCTACATATTGTTGACGAATATTTTAGAACGCCAATCGAGCTTGTAAAATGCAAAATGCAAGTTCAGATGCTCTCAACAGCATTCCTCTCCACTTCTGCGATTCGTTCGCCTGGACCCGACACATTACCACCCGCTGTCAAACCCCATCCCAACTTTCGCTCTCTTCCAGGACCACTTGCGGTCCTTGCTAGTATAGTCCGAACGTACGGCCTCCGAGGTCTTTGGTTGGGACAAACTGGCACCTTAATACGCGAGACAGGCGGAGGGGCCGCATGGTTTGCTTCCAAGGAGGCCGTCGCATCATACCTCCTCTCACGACGAGCATCTTCGCTCGGTATCTCCCGCTCCTCTCTAACGAAGAAGGACCTGCAATTATGGGAAAGCGCAGTTGGCGGTGCTGTTGCAGGTGTTGCATATAATGTTGTATTATTCCCAGCGGACAGCGTGAAGAGCGCGATTCAGACCGAAGAAGAGTTAAGACCTCGCGCTCCTGGTGTAAAGGCTCCAACGTTCTGGGGGATGGCGGGGCAGATGTATAGAAAGCAAGGCGTGAAGGGCCTGTATGCTGGGATGGGGATTACAGTGGCGCGTGCAGTACCAAGTAGCGCGCTGATTTTCTTGATATATGACGGGCTGGTGAAGCATTTTGGGTGAGCAGAGCTGCATGGTTTCGAATACATAGATAAAGACTGTGTAGCCTTAATCCTGGTTAATTTTAGAATTTTTGTTGTGTCGTGTACGCAGAGGTGGCAAATGGGAAGTGCAATGAACGTTTTGCAGTGCACTCAATGTGTCGGCAGAGTCAACAATTTCATAGGCACATATTTTGGCTGGGGAAGGCCACTCAGAGGTACTATAGCGACGACAACCTGCGTCGGAAGCTTGAAATTACGTCAAAAATAAAAGAAGACAAAGCACTGCATTTACAGATGTTTGATCACGATTCTTGATCCGTCTTTCCATCGGAAGTATGGCTTGACCGGTCCGCCCGCAAAATCCTGAGTACAAATAACGTTTGGGCACAATATCTGGACCACCCGCATTACTTTCAGCGTCTCGAGTAACTCGGAAGACGATATCATCCTTTCAAGCGTGTCTATTGAAATATATCAAGAATCCGACGTCGACGTGGTCGGAATCTCACCATTGTGTTTTGTGATTCCGTGTCATGGCCAGGCACTCCTGGAATCGTCTTGATATGGACACTTTGGGCCGTTGAGGCTTGGCTCCAACGCGTGTGCAATTTATCCCGGTGATTCAACCAGAATTTGGAAGAACGTAGTTGTTATCTGCGGAATTCGCACGGAATTCTTACGTCGTCAGCTGCGAATTCGTGTAATGCTTTCCCAAGAAGAAGTTTGGAGCAAGCTGAACAAATGTTCCAGGCATGGTGACATACTGGATGAAGCAAAAAATGATAGAAACGCATTATTCAAAGGGTGCGCGGCTGGCTGGTGACCGAAGTGATCTCACCAGGATGAGGTTGACGCCTGCAAAAATACTTGCCAAAAGCCCCGTGATCAACGAATACAAAATGAGAGCATCTATCACAGAGTCGGCTGTGTACGAAAGGAATTCTTTTTAGGTGGTCTGCGCGCGGGTATGTTGAGAAGTACATACCGTTTGAAACTGGTTCGACTCCTGAGTAATAGGTAGCAGAGGCTGCCTGAGATGTCGAGATCGTACGGTAATGTGGAGCTCCCAACCCACCAGTTTTGTTAGACAGTGAAATTATGCTGAATTAAATCATTGGCGAGACGGACCTCCGCGTTCAGTAAACCTGCGTTCGTCATATGTTGAAAACTATCATCCGTTTTGCGACCAATGCAAAACAGTAATGCTGAATTGATGCGTACGATCGAATCGTTATTTCTGAGTATATAAAAGCTTTAGCTCACGACCATCACAAACGTTGCTAATGAAATCATACCGAAGGACATCCCCATAATCACTTTAGCATATTCATTACTGTATGTTGAAGCAGCTCACTCAATCGAATGCACGCCAACGTGATCTGAAATAAATTGATTTGGTCAGCAAGCCTGGTGTTAGAATGCCCACCATTGTGCCAGTCAAAAGGTGATTTCGGTTTCTGACTGAAATTTTTATATGTCAAGGAGAGTAATTTAAACGTACAAAGAAACATTCTGTTCGCGTAGAATCCGGGACGGAGGTTGGATCACGTCAGCACGAGAAATACATCTCGCAAGTATGCTACACACACTTGAACGTACCATGGAATGACAGCCTGTTCGTCGGCGATCAGAGAAGTGGGAGTGGAGTCGGGAATCACCACGTACATATTAATGAATACATGGATCTGATTTGAACTTGTTGATAAATTAATAGTACACAACAAAAAACAACGAACTCATAATTGCCTGAAGCGACGTCCATCAGGTGACAGAATGGTTGGCGACTCACCAGATGGAGGTTTTGAGCGCCAATGGATTTGCACAACTCGCGATGAGATAGAAATATAAAGTGGTAGATATTTTCGCCATGTGGGATGCGTAGATGTTAATGTATGTTCTCCCTTTCGCACATAAGTAGACTCGCCAGAGACAAGTAACCTAGCATGTAATACTGTTAGCATCAGCAATTGAGATATCAATATGCACAAGACACTTCAGCCATACTTGTATCATCTTGAAATTTGCGGATGTAAGTGTACGACCGCAAACTAAGCACGCCGTAGAGACTGTCCCATTAACCAAATCCAGAAGTCACAGTGACAAATGCGAGACGTACGTTGCGGCGAGGACCATCATGTCAATGAAAGCAGCTCCGAAGGTATATTGTCCAGAGTGGGAAATTCAACGGGTGAAGAAATCGGTGTCCAGGTGATGAAGACACCTTGAAAGGAGAGGGTCAGACAACACTGGAGCATTTAACCCGTTTGCAAGGGCATTGTGTGGAAACACATTTGAAACATGGAAGACTTCGTCGAAACACAATTTTTCGCAATGTCGCGATGCGTATTAAGCCCGCCGTCACGTCAGCTGAAAGACATTCTCCGGTGTTGCATAGAGTCAATACCAAGCTGCCGTAGCGCTTTTGCCGTTTAGCAAACCAGCACCAGATGAAGCCCCTCGACACGGGGCGAGCCACAGCTGAAGCGCAGTTTAGTGCGGTACACGTGGTTTCGTTTGATCAATAACCTTGGCATGCAAAGATGCCCCTGTCGTGCGGGGATGCATGCACGGTCAATATCCGACTATTGAACTTCGTGGAGAAGCATGTCTGAAGAGGCGGGGAGGAGGCAGAGCTGAGAAGAAACAAATTACTATGGTGCCCGAGACCGATCCCAAAGAAAAGTCCCAAAGAAAAGTCCCAAAACCAACGATGTATAACAAAGATTCGGATGACGTCATATGTAATTTTTTCATGCAGCAAAACCTGGGTCAATATCTGTAAAACGATCGTTGAACCTCCACTTGTCTTGGGTAGATGAAGGAGTTGTTATGAGTTCGGCTGTAGAGGCGGTTGCCTTCTGTTACAAACAAACCAATACAACCGCCTCCTTCGCTCAATCTAGGAGAAGAACGAGCCCGAACAAGGATGACGCCGTGTTGTTCAGGAATGGTTCAGGAATGGTTCAGGAATGGTGCGTATCTTCTGTTGTACTCAGTTCGCCCTAGGACCATTTCAGAGTTGGAAAAGCTGCTACGCATGATCACTTCCTCACATGTGTGTGGACGTGGAAACTCGTACGAAAAGCTGTCAAGCTCCTGCACCAGAGACTTTTCAGCTCAATCATCAAAAGCAGTTGTTTTGTCGTCTAAATCGTTCAATTACAATGCCTTCCCCTCATTCCTTTGTGACCAGCCTCTGATTTCCCCGATTGAGGTTCGTGGCTCTGGGTATTGTGTCTTAATTCTCTCGGAGGCTCTTCCACCGTGATTCAGCAATGACAGCCAGAATCTGCATAGCCTACACTCCCACCACGTCCCGAATGGATCGACGATACCCAATGCTGAACTTTAGCGTTAGATATCATACTGTTCCTCGGTTGCAGTGGATAAGCGATCCCTGTGCTTTCCGCCGCATTAATTTCCACGCCTCGTGCTACTGTGCTTTTTTGTTTTTCGATATGAACGAAGCTTTGGCGTAGAGTTATGTTGATCGTTTCCCCGACTTCCTAATCGTTGGACTGAAAAAGCACTGAAAAAAAACCAATTTTAC
This sequence comes from Rickenella mellea, assembly GCA_004355085.1. Taxonomy (NCBI): domain Eukaryota; kingdom Fungi; phylum Basidiomycota; class Agaricomycetes; order Hymenochaetales; family Rickenellaceae; genus Rickenella; species Rickenella mellea. The sequence continues at coordinate 572,178 of ML170166.1, read as the reverse complement.
CAATCATAAGATGGCACGCCGCCCAGCATGATCCCACACTGTTCAAAGATTTCAAATAATTGAACTGAGACTCCATCTCACACAGTCGGCTAAGCACTCATGATATGACTCCATTTATGATCGGTCCTGCAGGTTGGTCAGTAATGATCTAAGCAATCACTAATGCTCAGTCATGCTTTCACTCAGCGTTCAATTATAATCGCTTGATCGATGCTCCGTATATAAACTGCCAAGGAGCGCTCTGCGTCCGCAAACTCTCGTTACATTCGTGCCATCTCACCATCACAGCAGAAAAATGTCTTCCGTATTCTTCCTAGGTGCGACAGGCTACGTCGGCGGTATGTTTCATTCCAGCCATTTAGCGGTCTTTCGCGATCTGAAGCGCATATATGCACTAAAGGTGCCTTTCTTGTGGCATTGAAGTCCGCGTACCCTGACTCACGCATCACCGCCCTCGTTCGCTCCGAGGAGAAAGGCGCTGCTGTAAAGGCAGCAGGTGCGCAGCAGATCATTGTAGGATCCCACGAGGAGCATGAGAAAATTCGCGCAGCAAGCGCCGAGGCTGACGTTGTGGTTAATGCTGCTGACTCTGATTACCTCCCGTTGACCAGCGCTATTATTGCGGGTTTGAAAGAGAGAGCTAAGAAAGGCGGGAAGAAACCATTGTTGTTTCACACGAGCGGCACTGGTGTTATTTATGTTGGAACAGAGGGTAAATTTGTTGCCGCAGCTGAGAAAGTGTGGAATGTGAGTTTGCCTGCTCATTGGCGTTGTTTATCCGATTTTACTCTTGCATTGTGCACAGGACAGTAAGGAGGAAGACGTAAAAGCGATTGACGCTTCTCAACCCCACCGAAACGTTGACCTTGAGTATGCCCGACTATATGCATAAGAAATTGATGTACTCACCTTTAACCTAGACTTTTTAAAACAGATAAAGAAGGCATAATATCTTGCTACATCATGTGCCCGCCTACGATATATGGAACAGGAAAAGGGCCAGTGAACCGAATTTCCATTCAAGTTCCAGGGATGATTCGCGCCGCTTTACGCAGGAAACAGGCTGTATATGTCGGAGAGGGCACTAACAAGTGGAACAATGTACGTTACTTCTGGTTTATAGCTTGTATGCACCTCGTGACCTTGTACTGTGTGTTTAGGTGCATATTGACGACCTCATGGACCTGTATCTCATAGTCTTCAAGCTAGCTACATCGGGGGAAGATCCGGAAACATCTCCGTATGCGAAGTTCTATTTCGCTAGCGCGGCCGAGCACACATGGGGAGATGTTGCAAGGGACATCGCGCCCCTCCTTTATAAACGCGGTCTGGTGAAGAACCAGGAAGCCATCAGCGTACCTGCATCCGAGGACCGTGAGCTGACGATGTTGACGTACGGTTACTGTTACCATTTCGTTCAGTACTGACTTGGTATATTATTCCTTAGAGCAACGAACTCTAGAAGCGTCTCGGAGCGTAGCTTCGCGCTAGGCTGGAAACCGAAGTCTAGGTCCCTTAAGGAGACTTTGGAAGAAGACGTCGACGCTGTTATCAAACATGGCGCGACAGCTGGTCACTCCCATTAATATTGACATCAACACTCGATCCAGTGCAACCAATGAATATGTTGATTGACCGACTGTATTTAGAATTCTAACACCCCGTCTGCAAATCCTGAGTGCGATCTGAAATGTTTATGAATGTAATATTTCTTCACAAGTTTGATGTCAACAAATAAAACTAGTACCGACTTACATTACCGATTCCCGGCGAATGAAAATTAAAATAGAAATAGAAACCCCATTTTCAACCACAAATTTGAAACGCTATGTGGGTAAAATCTTGACGTCATGATTGCCCGACTTGCTCTGTCAGCGCATAAACGAGCTTCGTCTCCTTTGCAATCGCCTTCACAGATCCTTCCTCTGAAACGTACAGCTTGAAATTTAAGAAATGACCTCTGTATTTTTTCTTGGTGCAACTGGGTACATCGGAGGTCTGCCATACTCCCAGATATTATGAGTTAGTCGACTAATTGTCTGCATATATGCAACCAGGTGCCGTCCTTGTCGCTCTCAAGTCTGTCCATCCTGAACTCGAGATTACGGCCCTCGTTCGTTCGCAAGAGAAAGCCACAGCAGTGCAGCGTGCAGGTGCAGCCAAGGTTATCATCGGCTCGCACGATGAAGTAGAAAAGATCCAATCCAAAAGCGCCGAGTCTGATATTGTCGTAAACGCAGCAGACGCGGATGATCTGCCATTGACAATCGCAATCATAGCAGGGCTAAAAGAGAGGGCTAAATTAGGTCTCAAGCCTATTCTACTTCACACAAGTGGCACAGGTGTGGTGAGTGTCAATACTAAGGGCGGTTTTACTCCAGATGCAGAAAAGATTTGGAATGTAGGTGGTCTCTTGCTGAGTTCTGAGGTTCGAGTTTAAGATAAGAGCGGGTTTCCAGGACAATAAAGAGGATGATATAAGATCAATCAGCCCTTCCCAACCTCACCGCGAGATTGATCTCGAGTAAGTTATTTTGTTTGTAGTTCAATTCATGTTGTTGCTCATCATTCCGCAGAATATTCAAAGCTGACGAGGAGGGCATCATATCCGCCTACATCATAGCGCCATCTACAATTTACGGTGTGGGTAGCGGGCCAGTGAATAAAACATCTCAACAAATCCCCAAGATGATCCGCGTTGCTGTGGAGAGAAAGCAAACAGTATATGCTGGCGAAGGCACGAACAAGTGGAACAATGTACGCTTTTTAATCACCTTTACGACCATTGTAACGATATTGACCAAGGTGAATTGTACTTCAGGTCCACATACATGATCTTACGGATCTTTACGACCTCGTGTTCAACCTCGCGATTTCGGGCAAAGACACTGCCAAATCGCCCTTCGAAAAATTCTACTTTGGAAGTGTCGGCGAACATACTTGGGGCGAAGTAGCTCGTGACATTGCCCCTCTCCTCCACAAACGTGGTCTCGTCAACAGCGACCAAGCCATCAGCGTTCCGGTATCTGAAAAACCTGGCGTGACGTATGTTCTGGCTAAACCCTTGCAAATTGCAATCTGATTATCATGGCATTGCAGCGCAACGACATCAAGGAGTGTCTCTGAACGTGGTTTTGCTTTGGGGTGGAAGCCGAAGTCGAAAAGTTACAAAGAATCATTGGGAGAGGATGTTGAAATGACAATAGCATAGTTTCCGGTGGCTGGTGAACTCGAGGTGTATATCCAAAGAAAGAAAGCCAGTCAAAAATTGTTCGAAAAATGACCGCAATGGTTGATACACCGTCTTCTTATTTCTTTGAATACGCGTAATTTCGTCGTCATGTTTGCCTGGAATGGGTGACACGGTTTTTGGTGGACGGCGAGGCGTGCTATGCTGGACCGGAAATCATAGAATGGGAATTTGTAATGATGGGAAATTTCATTATACTATTTCGTCGAACCTACGTTTGTCGAGTGTATTTAATCTAAACGTCTGGTGGGCAGGTTCAGGTTGAGGGGCAGGACAAATCGTTTTGAATCCCAGAAGATCTGCGAGTAAAAAGCGGCGATGCCAGTGTTTTGGAAGGATCGTCAAGAGGTTGGAGAGCGACCGGGTCGACCTTGGGTCGTGGAGATGGCACATTGGGTATTGGGAGATTGGACTTCCGTCGTTGGCGTGCTTTTGCGTTCTGGGGGTGGTCATCAGCTTGATGCTTTAGAGTGTCCATTGTGGGCCTGGAATGCCGGATGTGTTGTTGCTCAGGTATCACGATGCGGAGAGGGTTGGGATAAAGGGAATTTGGTCAATTGTTTGGTCCTTCCGAAATACGTCATAGTTCTTTAAGCAATGTTCGTTGGAAGGCATCATGTGCATGAAATAGCGTCCCTTCCCTGCGCACAGCACCATGGAACTGATATAGGCAGTCACATCTGCTATCATTTGACAGAAGGCTTTCGTCTCTTCAGCTAATAGTCCATCCCAATTGCGGTGGCGATTCAATTTTTCAAATAGTGTTCGGTTCTTGCCCATTTTCACAGTATGTTCAAAGAGATCAACGCAATGCATGAGGTGGTTGTGGTTACCCGGACGTACTGTGGTCGCCTTGCGGTCAGCATCACAAGGCGATGCCGTTAGGAAAAACCAAACGATTATCCAATAGGACTCCACATCGTGGTATTCTGCAAGGACAGGATTTTAGCCACATGCACAGTGGTCTCGGGGACGTCATCCCATATTACGCGGCCTGGCGTCGTTCTATGAAGAGTGGTCAGCCTTCGTGATACCGCGCACGTTCAAATACTGATCCAGGACTTCCGCTGGGAGTTCAAAAATCTTCATAATGGGCTCCTTGTATGGCCCATATAAGGCATGAATCTACTCGCCATGTGTCGAGAAATGAAAATAGGTGTTCCCCGGCATAGCATCAGATGTCCCCTGAAGTTGAGTTAGAATTATCATGAACACACAGAGAGTTCTTGCCTTGGTTGCGCTTGGCTCCCTAGTGCAGGCGACCACTCTCTTGATGCGGCCTTATCGAGGTCTGTCAAGTTCGCCATACTTTAGCTACGAACAGAGTCGATGAGTAACTGAACGAGTCCCGCTAACTTGAAAAAGGCTGTCACGAAGTTGTCACGATGTAGGCACGTCACGTCACAAATTGGTCACATCTCTCACCCCTCTCATTCATCTCACCAATTTCCCGCTGAACATTTTTAGCACTGTATTTGCTCTTGAGGAAATTTGAAGAGTTAAGCGAGTATTTCTGAAAGGATTTATCCTGACGTAGATCGAAAAAAAACTTGGAAACTCGGCCTGGACAAAAGTGGCTAAATTTTCGACGTTTTTGAACCAGGACTTGAACCCAATCACTGCGCGTACTCATCTCTCCGAGAGTCGCGGATGTTCCGTAAACCTTCAAAGTGTATATAAGTGTTTCGAAGCGACTCCCATCACTGAGTCATTTCACGATCACTGGACAGCATGTCTTCTGTATTCTTCCTGGGTGCGACTGGCTATATCGGTGGTGTGTTGAATTTCAAACCTTCAGCGAATCTGAAGCTCATATATGCGCTACAGGAGCTTTTCTTGTGGCGCTGAAATCCGCATACCCGGATTTACGCATTACCGCTCTCGTTCGCTCTGTGGAAAAAGGAGCTGCGGTAAAAGCAGCAGGTGTGCAACATATCATCGTGGGATCTCACGAGGAGGCCGAGAAAATAAGCGCTGCGAGCGCTGAGGCCGACATAGTGATTAACACCGCCGACGCTGGCAACCTCCCGTTGACCCGTGCAATTATTGCAGGCCTGAAAGAGAGAGCTAAGAAAGGCGGGAAGAAGCCATTATTGTTTCACACTGGCGGTGCATATGTTGTTTATGCTGGTTTTGAGGGTAAATTTACTCCTGCAGCCGAGAAGGTGTGGAATGTGAGTAAGCCAAGTCTTAATTTGAATTGTCCGATTTTATTCCTGGATTGTACGCAGGACAATAAAGAGGAAGATATCGAAGCGATTGATGCTTCTCAGCCTCGACGGAACGTTGATTTGGAGTATGATCGAATGCATGCATGAGAATTTGGATGAGCTCACTCTTCAGTTTAGACTTTTCAAAGCAGATGAAGAAGGCACAATATCCTGCTACATCATTTGCCCGCCTGTAATATATGGTGTAGGTAAAGGACCGGTGAACCAAATATCTATGCCCGTCCCAGGGATGATTCGTGTCGCCCTACGCAAGAGGCAGACCGTCTATGTCGGAGAGGGTACGAACAAGTGGAGCAATGTACGCTTTTCTTCGGGATACAGCCTATATGCACCTGGTGACTTAGTACTTTTAGGTACATATTGACGACCTCATGGACTTGTATCTCATAGTATTCAAGCTAGCTACATCGGGACGGGATCCAGCAACGTCCCCATATGCGAAGTTCTATTTCGCTAGCGCAGGCGAGCATGCATGGGGTGACGTTGCGAAAGACATTGCTCCTTTGCTGCACAAACGAGGTCTCGTGGACAACGACAAAGCGGTCAGCGTACCTCTAATGGAAGACATCCGACTGACGAAATTGACGTACGGTCACTGTTGTCGTTTCACGTGTTTCATTCAATACTGACAGTACTTATTTAGAGCCTCGAACTCTAGAAGCGTCCCGGACCGCGGTTTTGCACTAGGCTGGAAGCCGATGGCCAAGTCCCTCAAGGAAACCTTGGAAGAGGACATTGACGCTGTTGTCGAACTTGAGGCGACAGCTGGTTACTCCCATTGACATCTTTGCACCAGCGTTGTGTTTTGAACAGTATTTTTGGTTTGATGACAACCGTGTAGCTATTGAACGAATGAATATTTCAATTAACTGAAAGTATGTAAACTTGTACCTGTGTAAATGTAAATCCGGACAGCCTTGTCTTTGGAAGTGTCGGCGAACATACAGCGGCGAAATATCCTGTAATGTGTTCCATGGGCTGTGGACAGTAACCACTGCGGATGGTAGATGTGGGACTCGGATATATATGTCACGACTCACAAGCGCAATCTGGACGACCTCTCGCCTGGCCCAGGTGAATTCGGCACGGTGTATGGACACGGCGGGCCGGCGGCGTCATCGACAACGTACCGGACTTCGAATCGGACATTCTGGGAAACATACATTTCCGTAGCATTAATTTTACTTTGCTGATAGAACCTAAAGGTAATGCGCAAGGCACTGTCGTCCCTGTTAATGGGGGACATGAGTGTAACTAGGTTGTTCATGGTGCAAATAAACTGACGCGGTTGGAGAAACATCCTTAGCCGGCATGTTGCTTCACACGCTGTGATCAACCAATGTGCAAAATATAATCCACGTCAATGCACTAAATTTCTAAAGATTAATGATGATATGAAGTGTAATATTAACTGGAGTTTCTATTACGCCAATTCGTCGAACCAGTACTTGTCAAGCGTATGCGACCTGAACGTCTCGTCAACAATGGGGTGGAGCTGAGGTGCCTGGACAAATTCATCAACTGGGCAGGAGCTGGTAGTAGCAAGCGGCGGTGATTTGGAAGGATCATCAAAAGGTTGGAAAGCCATTGGATCTTCCATGTGTCCCAGGGATGGTGAGAGACAGTACTTCAGTCGCTTGCGTACTTCCGCCTTCTGTGAGTGCTCATCAGCTTGACGTTTTAGAGTGTGCAATGTGTGGCCGGAATGTCCGACATGTTGCTGGTTGGACATTACAATGCGAAGAGGCTTGGGATAGAGGGGTATCGGATTATTGTCCTGTCCTTCTGAGATACGCCAAATTTCCTTGAGCAACAGTCGTTGTAGCGCATCATGTGCATGAAAGCGCATGCCATCCATGCGCACAGCCCACCACGGCCAGTGGATATACGTGGTCATGTCGGCCAGCATTCGGCAGAAGTGCTTCGTCTCTTTAGGTAAAAGTCCATCCCAATCTAGGGAGCGAACCAAGGATGCAAACGATGTTCTCGTCCTGCCACATTGCACATCGTGTTTGAACAAAACGGCACAATGTGTGAGATGGTCGTCGTTCTCAGGGCGTTCTGAGCTGGGCTTGCCGTCAGCATCACAAGGCCACGCCCTTAGTAAAAACCAAACAATTATCCAATAGAAGGACTCTGCATCGTGGTATTCTGAATGGACAGCATTTTTGGCCACTTGTGCGGTCGTGTCGGGGAAGTCATCCATATTACGCGGCATGAAATTGTTCCATGAGTGGTAGTCAGCTTTCGTGATATTCCGTGCTTTCAAATACCGATCCAAGACTTCCGCGGGGAGTTCAAAATGTTCTCTTATGGGTTCCTGAAATGGCCGATAGCGGCTACGAATCTCACCCGCGATGTGACGGGAGATGAACATTGGTGTTCCCTGCCATCGTATTAGATGACTGTGTGACAGCGAAGGAGCCGGGAGTACAGTCAACTCACAGTGCGTTCAACACCTGGCTCCGCTTGGTCCCCTAACGCCGGTGTCGGACCTATGGACGTCGCTTTATCTAGGTCCGTTAAATTTGCACAAGGTTTGTTGCCACCATTAAGAACGCCGTCGATGAACGCGCCATGAGTCCGTTCTTTAACACCATCGCCATCGGTGAAATGTTCGGGGTCCACCAAAATATTCGCCCAACTGATATCTCGATGCAGGATTCCTTGTTCGGCCAGTAAACAGTGTGCTATCACGGACATAAGCGATGGACTCCATTGAAATCATTTGCTCACCTTCGATGCTATCGTACATCACCATGAGAAATTGAAGGATGGATGTGCAAGAACTCAACCGTTTGCCGATTGTTCGGAAAATGATGACCTCCTTGGAATTGTTATCAGAAGCTCGCTCTTGAGCGATTTCATCCGCTGCTCCGACCAGTTCCTGTTCTTCTTCTGCACCGTCGGCGTCTCGGTTGTCGTCGGCATCCTCATAGTGTTTGTCGTCGTCAACATTAACGTCGATATCGTTGTCCCTGTTGCCAGCTTCACATGCCAGTGTGCTCGGCACACCGTTATTCGTATCTGGCGTGTGACGCAAGTTTACCCCTTCCTTTTCATATCCCTGCTCTACAAACTCTTCCGGTATCTCGGTATTGATGGGTTCACGTAGAACGGCGGTTTTGAGGCAGTCGCGGGCTTCGGCGTTCAAACGGCCCTTTGCGGCCCTTGCGATGTTAGTTCTAAGCCTGTCGACACGGACAAGTCCTGGCAGATAGCCATCCTTGTGGGCATGCAAGAACAGATCGTTTTCTTTGTATCGATGTTGTGCATCCTTTCGTTGGGTCTTGACCACAATGACATGGCATTTCTCCGCCACCAATATAGTACCGACTTCGATGTGGGTCCTTCGTCCAAAGGCTGTCGGCGGGACAAGTGTACGAAGCGCCCATTCTTCATCAGTGAAAGGAGAGAAGATGGACGACGGCGTAGAGACAGGCCCAGAACGTTCGAACCAGACCGACTTCAAGTTGCTGTGGACCTCCATTCGCTTCGCTTGCCATGTTCAGATACACAGCGATAGCACCAGGAAACTGAGGGTTGTATGGTATCAGAGTTCGTGGTCGCACAATGCTGGGTTTTTATCAGGTTCGCCGAGGTTTTTCCGCGCTTCGTCATCACCTAATGTAGACGATTTTCCATTTCTATTTGAGGAACAGAATGACCACAGCTCAGCGCCTGAAACAATTCTAAGGAAATATATTGGGTTTTGCCGGGGGTCATTGCCTTTCGAAGACACAATTCAGGATCGGCAACAGCGACGGAGTGATTGACGATTTCTACATTTCATGAGTCATATGGAACACAAGAAAGAAAAAGCAAATTGACCAATAAAGCAGGACATTGTCTCCGTTAAGCCTTAACAGACAGTTCAAAATGGATTTCAAGTTCTTCGCAAACCTTTGATACCACTTCTGATACATCACTCTCCATCTTCTCAATCTTCAGCTTCTTCAAACCCTTCAAATTTCGCTGACAAAGAATTTTCCTCCAGACAGTTTCGTCAACCTGGTGTTTTCGATAATCGAGCCTGGGGAATTCTAATGTCGCCAATGCATCATTGTTCACACCTACAAGTATGCTCGAGTCGTAATATCCACCCACGAACCGCAAGGTTCGCAGTTTTTCAAAATGCACGGGAGGTTGCCTGGCGAATACCTGTGAAAATTCAACCGCCGTCCTGGAATGCCAACGGTCTGACGAAACCGATTCTAGAGTGAGTTCGAGAAGAGTGTTTTGGTATGCGCGGATGAGAAATGCAATCGCCTCGACTGTGATTTGATTTTCCAAAGATGATACGCCAAGATTAAGGTATTGGAGGTTTGTGCAGCGGCCCAGGTCTGATGAGAGTGGCCACGCGATGTCGCCAGGTGAGTGGTCATGGAACTTGAACGACTTAAGGCTGCGTGGGGGAATAAATGATGATTCGGAAAGTTCCTCGAATGACCGGTGCAGAATAATGGTAAGGGATTGCATGCGCTCCCATGCGGCCATCCCAGGCCCGTACTTTTCAAGAGGAGCAGGGTCGATGAGTGTGACTTCACGCAGATTTTCGAGAGAGACCAACGACTCAATTATATTTTTGATCGTCAGATCGGGGACCTTGAACAGCGTGGCATAGTTCATCGACGTTCTCGGCCTGTCGCGCGCGGAATGGTCTGAGGAGAATGAGATTTTGACCTCTGCGAGACTGGAGCAGCGCTTGAGAATGAACCCGATGTAAGAGTTCCAAGAGTCCCAGTGTTTTGCCTGGGTGGTTTTGCTAGGTTGATACGACGCCTCTTTATTTCTCCTGATGCGCGTAATCTCGTCCTCCTCTTCGCCGGGAATGGGTGGTAATAGCTTCCGTGGACGGCGAGGCGTACTCATGCTGCACCGAAACTCGTAGAAGGAGAATTCGACGCGAGAAACTGCCGTGGCGATGTGCTTATCGAAATGAAAGCACTGGATGAGTCCCTTCAGAGCATCGGCCGTCAATGCCTGCAAGTCTTCGAAGAACACGGCTCGTGCATTTTCGCGCCAGACTTTCGAGACAAGCGCGACGCAGCGATACACGTTCAATCTACTGTTGAGGGGTGACCATTCCCATTTGGATGGCGGATGGGATATATCGGACTTGGTCGCGAACACGATCTGGAAGATCTCTCGCCTACAGTAAGCCAAATGAGTTAAACATGGTGCACGGACATGACGGTGCTTGCGATAACGCACCATATTTCGAATGGGATGTTCTCCGAGACATGCATCGTCTAGGAAATGGGGGATGGGGTGGGTCGTGACAACGTTGTTGATGGCAGCGGTAGGTGGAATCCAAATATCCGAATTAGCACGATGAGCGCTTAGCACTTTTCAACGCCACAAAGTTGAAGCGCTCGTGGTCGTAACTTGACCACCGATAGGGGACGACAACAGGTACCACTGCGACACGTACCAGGCGCAGAAAATGTATCTCGAATATTCACAGAGCAGCGCGGGCATTTGTACGTATTTACATCTGCCATTGGCCGAGCTTAGCTCACCGGCTTTGCAGGCACTGCAGAGCGATGTCTCCGGAAAAGATCAATTGACGGGGAATTTACAATGGAGCTGGGGGTACACATTGATCAAAATATGTGCGTAGATAATCCCAACAAAAATGGGTCTATAACACCAAAGGGTTGCAACCTAGCATCTGCGTCTCTGGCATGCGTAGAATCACAGCGCGGCGAACTGTCCATGGAACCGCACAGCGAATCATGGCAACTATTTCACGCCCATGCTCTTCTTCATTGAGGTCAGAATAGTATTCAAGTCCTCTGAATAATTTTTCATGAGCTTGTGGAACTTTCCAAATAATGTCAGCTCGAGGAACGACAAATGGAGTTGTAGAATTTTTACCTGTTCGTAATTCTTCGAGTGTTTCGCTGGTGCAGCTCTTTTGATCCCAACGGATTCAATTTTGCGAAGTTGAACTCGCACGTCTTCCGCTTGCTTCGCCGCAATTTTCACGAATTCCGTACGAGCATCTACTGTTGGTCTACCATCGTCAGCTATTGAAGGAACAGAGGGGTAGGGCAGAAACGCACTTCGGCAACGGAACTTTGATAGTGCGATGATCCACCTTTTGCGGGACAACATTAGGAATCTTGGCGGCGTAAAGCGCCTTCTCTACATGCTTGGTATCCTGTTCTGGAGTTCGCATAAGCTCATACGAGAGTGTCCAAACGGTACACCTCATAGAAACTCAAAACCATCACAGAAGACGCGAAAGACGCGTAAACCACTCACCTGATCTTCGAACATAGTTATGATTAACGTGGTTCCGTCTCGAACGCCGATTGTTGCAATGTCACTAAGGCGAGCAGATCTGTCTGGTAGCGCGACGGGTACGTGCGATATCAAGTCTGGCGATACCCGTCCGCTGCCTCGCGCTTCCATAGCGGCTACATCTTTGCGGAACCAATCCACCGCTGCCTTCATCTTCGTGTCCATGTTATCGTATTCGGCCTTCATTTCGGGGCTAACGACGAGCTGTGACGCAGGGATGAAATCAGCAGATACCAGTTCTCCTTTGCGTGGCGGCGTATCATCATTCTTGTGTTTCCTGGATTTGAAACGGCGTATTTCGAGAGTGAGAGGAAATTGGCGAGAATTGGACGGTCGTGAAGTAGCTAGTAACGGAAGCAGCAATCGCAAAGCTGATGATTTAGAGCACTGAGCTCTGGCAAGACTGAGCATCACGGCTTTCAGAGCTTGCGGCCACAGAGCGTGAAGGACAAAAGCAAAATGCAACCTGTGACCTAAAGAGGGAACATCCCAAAAGCGTCGGAGTAGGCGCCCGCAAGGGAATGGCAGAACTAATATAATGGACAAAACGACCCCTACATCCTCCTAAATACATTCTTGCTCCCACTCCTAACATCTCTCCGTCTCCTATCTCTCCCCTTCCGCTCACCCTCTGACAACTCGCGCCGCTCATCACCACCACCCTTCTCCAATCCAGCACCGAAAGTCTCCACCCCCTTCTTCTTCCTCTCCATCTTCGTCCCTCGTCCACCAGAATCGAACGCATCGTCCTCCCCACCATCCCCTTGAGCATTCCTCGATGACGAAGACTTCTTCCCACTATTACTGGGCACCCATGAAATGGACATCGAGCCGTCTGCTGCGCGCGAGACGTTCGAGGCATCGCGTGATGTGTGGTGTCGAGATGAACTTGAAGATGCGAGCCGACGTTGGCCAAACGACGCATCCCTCGACGCCCCGCGTGAATTACTGCTGCCTTCAGTTGTGGCCCTGAGCGGAGCCATACGCACTTGCTTCGTGGGTCGACGCTGCTGAGCCTGGGTCGATGCTTTACCCGACGGTAGCCTCGCGCGAGGATCGAACTGGTCCAGATCACCCGCGTCACTGCTATCATCACTCGCATCCTCCTCCTCCCCACTCCCACTCTCCTCGCTCCCGCTCCCAAGACCATCAGACGACGGCTTGTCACTCTCGTCGTCCTCCAATTCAACAGCCGTCTTGCCCCGCTTCTTGAGAGCGGCGGCTGAGGGATGCAGCATGTTGAACTCTCTGCTCTCCTCGTCAACTTCGAACTCCGGGTTCTCGAAGAGTTCTTGGAATCGCGGATCGGTGAGCACGGTGGCAGATTTTTTCTTCTCGCCCGATGGGTCCTTCTCCTCGTCTTCTCCTCCGTCGACTTCCATCTCAGCAACGTCCGCTTCCTCTTCCACATCCGCATCCTTCATCTTCTGCTTTCTCTCCATCTTCCGCTCCTCTCGCTTCTTCGCCCTCTCCTCTTCCTTTCGGATCCGTTCCGCCAGTGCCTTATTAACCTTCGGCGCATTCGCATCTTTCCTCGCGCGAATGCGCGTTTCAGCAAGCTTGTCGACTTTCTCCTTGATCAACTTCTCGCGATGCTCTGCGTACGCGAATGGATTCGCGATTACACGCGCGGCATCGTAGAGACGTAATGAGAGGAAGTATCCGTGCATGTATGGTTTCAATGCGGGTGTGCCGACGAGATGATCTAAGCCCAACCTAAGGAGATAAAAGATAGTCATGAGCGAATGATAACATAGCGATGTGAAGAAAACAAATACCGAGCAAGTTCGGTCCTCTCCACGAATTTGTAATCCTCATACACAGTCTTGACTGTCTGGTCCTCCATCTCCTCTGTGATATTTTCCAGGAAACTGCACCATTTCGGCGCAGGGCCAAGTTGGGGTATGTAATAAGTCGTCATCCGGATGCCTTCATTGGCACACATGATCAGACCGCTGCCAGGGATGTGGTGTACATGGTTCATGTCTGCTGCCGCTGTTATGGACGCGAAATTCGTTGATGGCTGAGATAACAAATCGTTAAGATTGAAAGGAGAACGTATGAAAGGAAGTGACGCACCTCGTTGCGGTCCCATATTTTGATAACTTTCTTATCCGCACTGATCACCATCCCGTCGCCAGCCATGCGACTACCTCCCTCAATCCAGGCCACGTTCTTGACAGGCAAACCATATCCAAGGTCCTTAACTGCGAAGGCTTTCGGTGATCGAATATCATATAACAATGTATGGCCGGTTGAAGTCCCAATGGCATAAGATAGCCCATCGGATCGAGAGGAAATGGCCGTGACGGATAGACTTCTATCCACGCCAGCGAGAGTGGGTGCAATGGATCCCGGAGGCATCAATTGATTCATTGGAAGTCGTAGCAACCCCACTTTTGAGCGTGACCGCGGATCCCAGAACTCAACCGTCCCATTCCCTTCCACGCCGAACCCAAACAGCTGATGTGCAGGATTGATGTCGATGCAATTGACACCATCTATTTGCTCTCCGCCATCACCTTCCAAGACAAGAGGGTTAAGAAACCGTCCTTGGTCGAGATTGAGTCTGTATATCTCAGGCCCAGAAGCCGCTATGAGGGCATCGCAGGTGGGAAAATGGTAGTTCAACGCTCGTCCGAAGCGGGGTATTCGTGTACGATAGTGAAAGCCGCCCTGAGTGTGCACTTCAATAGAGCGGTCTGCCTGGAGGTGTAGAGTCTTCGTCCAATCATCTGAAAGAATCTGTACGGAGCATCCTTCAGTCGACGCCAAGTAAAAAAAACGAAAACTGAACGCACTCACAACAAAATCAACGTTTTCGCAATCCGAGTGGCGCTCAAACTTCAATGTCAGTTGATCGAGATCATATACTCGCATCTGAGGCTTGTAAACGCCTGTAGCGATTGCATGGTGTCCGTCCCGGGTTGTTTTAATTCGGTTGCTGGCTTCCGGGAATTCGAAATCCTGCACCAGTTCTATACTGCCTTCAATATGTTCTTTGATGGCCCTCTTTCCTTTCCCCTTTGTAGCACGTTTGCGTGTGAGCCAGTCCGGTAAGGAGGAAGAGGAGCCTGAGGCGGCGCCATTGACGGTGTAGACTTTCACAGAGTTGGGATCCGTGGAGACGACCATGTTCTAGATCTCTTTTGATGCTGCCTATAGTGAATGAGACGGGTGAGGGCGGGGGGCGGAAAGAAATAAGCCCAGAGGTTGTCCAGAGTGGAGGTCGAAAAAGTGCAAAGATCGGAGCCGTAAATTCGGGAGTCGGATAACTGGTCACGTGCGCGGAGGGCTTCGGGAAGGACGCGCAAAATTGTGGACTGACCAAGACCATCTCAACTTAATCCCGACAACGACCATGTCCAAGAGAATCCGCATCTTCACTGCTGCAGACGTGGCCTCACATAATTCGCGGTCTTCATGCTGGGTCTCTCGCGGCGGCAAAGTCTACGATGTAACAGGCTTTCTCGCCGACCACCCCGGTGGCGACGACATGATTCTCAAACACGCTGGCCAGGACTTGGACGGGGTCATGGAAGACAAGGACGAGCACGAACATTCTGACTCGGCTTTTGAGATGCTTGCGGAATATGTTATTGGGAAGATTGGTACCCAGGACACGATTGTGCGAGATGGTACGTTGTGCTTTCGGTGTTATGTGCATTTTGGGATGGTATTTGATCGTTTATTGGTAGACTGGGTAGCAGAGGACGACTTCCACCCGGAAGATACAGACGTGCATGCAGACTACGAGAAGAATGAATTCCTTGACCTGAGCAAGCCACTCCTGCGACAAGTCTGGGAAGGCAACTTTAGGCACGTCTTCCCTGGATTTACTGCGGACACATTATTAATGGTTGTACTATAGCAAATCGTACTATCTCCAACAAGTGCACCAACCACGACACCTCACTGGTACCGCACGTCTCTTTGGGCCGGACGTCCTCGAGGTACAGTCTACAAACAATTCTCGTAGAGTCCATAGTCACCCCTCTCAACCAGGTATTCACCCGAACGGTGTGGTACGTCGTGCCCATCTTCTGGCTCCCCATCGCATCATACCTCTTCCTCCGCTCGGCCATCGCCTTCTCCCGTCCTCTCCCAAACTTCTTCGTCGACCCCCTCCTACCATTCACTACGCCATTCCTCTCCTCCATCACCACCGACGCTTTCATCAAGACGACTCTCTGCTTCTTCTTCGGCAACTTCGTGTGGACACTCTTGGAATACGGGTTTCACCGCTTCTTGTTCCATATTGACGAGCTGCTCCCGGATCGACCGGTCTTCTTGGTGATCCATTTCTTGACGCATGGTATCCATCATTATTTACCTATGGACGGGTGAGTGGCTTTCCCTATTTTTCGAGAGAGATTGGAAACTAATGACCTCCATCGTCACAGCCTTCGTCTGGTGATGCCTCCAGCACTCTTCTCAGCCCTCGCTTTCCCCATGACGCGTCTCGCATACGCCCTCTTCCCAACTCCAATGGCAAACGGCATAATCTCCGGCTCCTTTGCATTCTGTACGTCTCCTCCAATACTCACAGTCCCCTGACCACTAACATCTATTCCTAAGACGTCATATACGACTGCATGCACTACGCGTACGTCCATCCCACTTCCTTCAAAGATTACGTCAATGTCTAACAAGCAAGTGATATTTTTAGGCTGCATCACACACAACTCCCTCAATACATGCGTGAAATGAAGAAATACCACCTTGCGCATCACTACAAAAACTTCGAGCTCGGATTTGGTGTCACCAGTGCGTTTCTTCGCAACTTCTCTTTACCGTTATCTTACCACGTGTTGTGCGTTAGGTAAAATATGGGACTATGTATTCCATACGGCCCTCCCCGTTTGAACAAAAATTCCGAAATATCGTCGCTCGTGGTATTTAGTCCCCGTAGCCTTAAAATTGGATAATTTTGAACACCAGTCCACACCTACCCTAGTCACACATTTCCCGTAGTATTTACTTATGTCTATTTCTTACCTTCATCACCATATGAATTGCACAATCGTTGACATCTCTTTGAGATTAAGCACTCAAGAGAAGCAAAAATAGCAAAATAAAAACCCGAATTTTGGCACAACAGTAATACGCATTACATACGACGGGAAAGTTAAAAGCATTGATCGACAAGCTAAGCTTTTGCGTGAATCCCCGACGGAAAATACTGTAATCCGCACGAAAGTTTCCGGTCAGTACACCTTTTTCTTTTCGTCCACGGAGAGCCCGCCGGGTCCCAGGTTCACCAAAAGGAGAAGACCGCCGACGATCGCTGTTGGTGGGTAGGAGTAAGTGACATTGAGCTTTGAGCTAAGAACGGCAGGAGGGGTACGTACACAGTGTCTGGAAGAAGTCGTATCTGCGTGCGAACGCGCAACGTCAGGAAACAGGACTCATTAATGAAGAGGAAGGGAAGAAGAGACGCACTTCAAGAAATCGCGCTGTGGGTGCGCGGAGTGGACCGACCAGAAGTTGTTCGCGAAGACGTTGAAGATGCTCAGGACGAGCACGAGGAACGCCGCGGACCACTTGGCTTTGAAGCCTATTGCGACCATGATGCATGCGGCGAGACCGACGATGGAGACGAAGACACGCGCGATGGACCATTCGCCCTGGAGGATGAAGCCGATGAAGAGGAATATGAGAAGAACGCGACCCGTGAGTAGGAAGCTGTTGTACAACGAAGCCGTCGTCAGGATGCAACACGGCCAACTGCGTAGGGCACCAGATTATCTGGAGAACGCACTATTTTTTCCGGTCGGTTTCGCTGAGAGAAGGAAGGCCGGCGAAGTTCTTCTTCCGGTTCAGCATGGAGTCGCTGAACACCATGAACAACCCGCCGATGACGCTTAGATTGCGGAGGAAGAATGTTAGGTCGAAGATGAGGCCGTAGCCGAAGCCCTGGATTATGACGACTGCCAAGAGGCCGGCTACCGCGAATTCTGTGTAGCGTTTCGCTATGACTGCGACGGATGCGACAAGCATGGTCTTTGGAAAGTCATGTTAACGGATCGTGATACCAATGAAAAAAAGTCAATGGTAGCGCTTACGACGATGTTCAAAAGCAGAAAGATGTGTGAAATGCCCCAAGGGAACTTTCGATGTCTAAAAACATGGTTCGTCGATCAATGCCATGGTTTAAAGCACATCTGCATGAACATACGTCTCCAAGTACCACAGCTGGTCGCCCCACTGTGTCATGATCCTCAACGCATCCTCCAAGAACGTCACCACGATCAAAAACCGGCCGATGGACGGCAAATGTGGTCTGAGCGGCTGCGAGTAGATCTCGATGTAATCCTCGACTTGGCCGGCAAGCGCGCGGATTTTTGCGATCGGGTCGTCGGGGTCGACGGGTGCAGCCCAGCCTGGAGATGGGCGGGAGTTGGAGATGCCGTGTGGGTCGGCGTTGAAGCTGGATGCGTTGGCGCCGCCTGGGCGGGCGATGTTAATGCGCGACGTAGTCATTATGTGCGCGAAAATGAAGGAGAGAGATGAATTTGAACTGGTTCGTCGCGGTGAACAGCGGTGGCGCCTCGTAAGTGATGACCTGGCTTTTTCCACAAACGCCTAACGCCGACCGCTTACGTGTCACACTGGTCTCTCCCATCTTCCCATCATCTCGCTGATCAGATGGTCCTGTAACTTAACACGATCTTCCACAATTTTGTCGCCAGCCTTACATGTAGAGTATTCCCTTTGCTCAATTGTCTGGAAGGACCTTTACCGTCAAAACATATTTCAGAAAAGCCACCGCAAGGTGTGAGTTGCTTGGATGCAACAGTTATGGCTACAAGAGAATCTCCAGTTCCAGTTTGGATTGCATCAAAACATGTTCAAGCTTGTTTTTAATCGACTGTTCTCGAAACACGGAGGGTGTACAATATATACAGGACTGCCCTTACTTCGGTAGTCGTGTTGTTTCTTCCACTTCAACTTACGGTACAACCCGGTCAATGAACTCACTGGATCTAGACAACTGCTTGTTCCTAGAACGCCGATGGTGTCATACCTCCGTCCGCCACGATGATCTGCATGGGGAAGATGGGGAACTCTAAGAGTCTAACCAAAGAAAGGAACAAACGCGTGCACCTACCTTGTTCGTCATATAAGAATTAAGAACGAACAATTCGACGATGGGTGCGATATCATCTGACTTTCCGAATCGTCCGACCGGAATACGTGTCTGTATGTGATGTTGAGATCAATAATTTTACGACGGGAAGAATTGGAAGGGAGAACCTTGAGGTCCTCAGAGACATCCTTCATCATATTAGTGTCTTTTAACGCATGGATGTTAGTATATTGATCGAACTGGATTGTCCAACAATATAACGACCTTTAATCAGTGCTGGGGCAATGGCATTGCAAGTCTTGCATAATACGCATCAGTACGTCATTTGCGAA
Organism: Rickenella mellea; assembly: GCA_004355085.1. NCBI lineage: Eukaryota > Fungi > Basidiomycota > Agaricomycetes > Hymenochaetales > Rickenellaceae > Rickenella > Rickenella mellea. The sequence continues at coordinate 552,966 of ML170166.1, read as the reverse complement.
ATTCGTGGCGCATACATTCACGTACAATTCCATCTTGTGCATATCGAGATGCGATCCAATGTACCAGGCCATGCATTGCAGATTTTGAAGACGCATAGTGTGGCCCGACGACCCCTCCTGTCCCAGCGGCGACACTTTAACATCGCCGAAATATGATTCTGCATCCACTCTGTAATGACCACAAGAAAATTACCTCGAACAGAAAATAATGCGTCCATATTTCTCACTCTCCATGTGAGGCAAGCATAGTTGCGTGAGCTAGCGATGAGTGATGAACCTCAAATTTATTGTATATTTTGAAGTGAATTCACCTACCAAAAACGAGGACCCAGTATTTATGCGCCATGTCTCCTCAAAGATCTCCGGTGTAATATCCTGAATATTCCCTTTCGGTCCAATCATCGGTCCAGTAACTCCAGAATTATTGAACAAGATATCCGGATACCCCATCTTCTCAACAACGTCAGCGTGGAGCTTCCTGACCGCATCATACGTCGAGAAATCCGCCTGGAATGCACTGGCTTTGACTCCGAGGGATAGCAGGTTGGAAACAAGTGCTTCGGCGCCTTCGTTTTCTGAGAGGTAATGTACGGCGATGTTGCAGCCTAGTTTTGCTAAAGAGATTGCGGTTGCTTTGCCAATCCCACCACTTCAAGGCATAATGTATGCGAGAAAGGAAGTCATGAGTACAAGATTCAATTTAGGCGATGACGAGACCAACGTGCAGCCAGTGATCAATGCTAGTTTTCCATGAGTTTCAGCATGACTTGACATGTTTTGTACAGTCGTCGCGGGAGAACTTCACAGCAATGTCGAAGTGATCAGCAACTTGCAAGGTGGCGCACTATCTCATGATCACGACATCCCACGTCGAAGGACTCGGATCGAAAAATAATACGCAAAGATATTCAGAGGACAAGATCCAAAGCGCCAAGTACGTTGCAAATGATTACGGATTTAGTCGCGTCTATTTGTCGCATTCTGCAGGTTTCCCTCGTCAAGGAAGAAAAGAAAGGAAGAATTGTATGTACTCAAGGTACGACAATACGTGTTCAAGAAGGTAAGGTATACTATGCCGACGACATTATGTCGGCATGGGCTCTTTATAATAATTAGCCAAGGATCGTGCAACGTATTGAAGGTGTAAGGTGAGAATAATAATGAAAGTGAAGTTATGATAAAGAAGTATGATTATCAATTCTTACGCGGGATGGGCACTCCACATCCGTGTAAAACACTTAATTCTGTAGGACACGTCCTCTGGCGTCAAGTCCGAACACTTGATATATGCATGTTAGCAAGTCAAATCGGTAGTCACGAATTGATGACGTACAGCTCGCGAGCTCACGAACGCTGAGGCCTACAGTGATATTCGTTGTCAGTAAACCCATTTCAAAGGTTGGAAGAAACACTGACGTCCGATCTTTTTGCCGGTACCTTCTCCCAAGCTTCCATCCGCCAGGGTTTTCTAATACAAAGTTGTGAGCGCCATATCTAATCGGACCACATATGCACAAGCTAACCTTGCGTTCTTGGATTCCAAGGATGCGATCCTCGACGGTGTTGTTGATAACGAGACGTTGAACGAGGACTGACCTGACCTGGCCGAGACGGTGAACACGGTCGAATGCTTGGCTTTCAACCGCTTCACTCCAGCCTAGGTCCAAGGATATCACCCCTGCAATGGGATCGGTCAGCGACCAAATCTTCGCTGTGTTTTGTCAGGACTTACTGTTTGCGCGTGTCAAGTTCTATGTATACGCAGAGTGGACAAGCGTCATTGTTAGTGCAAAAGAAAATTCAATCAGAACAGTCATCGTACCAGACCAACTCCGCCGCATTTGAGACTCATGAGCATGACTGTAACCTTGTCGGTTGTCATGAAGGCCCGGACGGCGGAATCTCTCTTCTCCCGGTTCATGTCACCTTGGTACTTGACATGATAGAAATTCTTGGAGTTCAAGTAGTCCGACACGAGGGTCAAACATTGCGTCCACTGCGAAATAACCAAGGTCTGGGGATACAATTGTCAACACTATTGGCCTGGAATACTTGATTCGCATCCTCACCTTCTCGTCAGGATGGTCTTTTGCCCATTGCATGAGTGTGTTCATCATGTGCTATTAGTTCGCAACGTGTTAGAGCGAGTTTATCATTTGGCAGACGCGACACCTACCATCATCTTGGTGGACGGGAGGAGCTTGGACAACACTTTGATATCACCACCCACGTTCCTCGCAGACCGTCCAGGACCGAGTACCACATCGTCAAAGGCATTGTCTTCTTCCGCCTCACTGACGTCGTAATCATCGTCATCACTTTCTGCCTTCCGCTTCGCCTTGCCCAACCTCTTCTTGAGCTTACGCCTCTCATCCTTCTCCTCCTCATCCTCATCACTCTGGACGATAAAATCGCTCAAGTCGTCGTCGTCGTCTTCGCTCATCTCCTCATCTGAGTCGAGGATCCGCCTCGCGACACGTTTCTTCTTGGCGGCATTCTTCCTCGTCGATTTGCCCTTGCCCTTACTTTTGACGAGGCGGTCCTCAGCATCCGTTGCGTCAGACTTCATAATTGCCGCTATATCCGGCATTTCAACGTCAGAGTCCTCGTTTTTGACCGCAGACGCGAACGGAGCGACGTTCGACGCCGTCTCCTGCGTGAGTTCTTCATCCGTAGGTTCGAATGCTACCCTGGAAAATATCTTTGCCTTGCACACTGGCGAGCGGCAGACAGGGCCTGGAATGGACAGATTAGCACCATGACAAATGTTACGCAACATCGCACTTACATGCGCGCTCGTCGGCTTTGAGCGCGTCCGGTTGCGCCGCATCAATCGTCTGGGGTGCGTCAATGTGGTTACCTTAAGCAAGAAATGTCAGACAACCCATGTTCACCGAGTTTATCAAGCTACGTACTGATGCATTCGCGACAGAACATATGGCTGCATGGCGTAATGACGCAGTCATTAAAGTTGTCAAAGCAAATCGGACATTCCTCATTCTCAACGACAGCATCAGCAGACTGCTCATCAGTTAGCCCATAGATAAAGAAGCATACATCAAAGACTTTTACCTCCTTTTCCGCAGCCATGCGCTGTAACGCTATCTCACGCAATTTAGCCTTCATCTTCACAACGAACTCTCGCGAGACGCTGGTCTGCGCGTGGATCAACTCCTCCCTGGTCTCAAGTTTCGTTTCATTCAGGGCTTCGTCACTGATAACGCCGTCTTCCTCGGTAATAAGGGAGGTGTGGGAGCAAATCTGTCGAAGGCGCAGAAGCATTACCAGAACTTTGTTGTAACATCAGTAAGCCAATTTTTTGTAAGCCATGAGTATGTTCACCTTGGTAGTAGTTTCTGGAATGCAACTTAATACCCAGTCAAATTTCAAAGCTGAGGCAATACTTACTTGAGAACCGTTCCGGCGCGAAGGTAGCGGTTGAATATTTGCTGGCTCCGAGTCTCGACCTGCGGATGGATGGCATTGGGATCATACACACGAAAAATACGATTTGGAATCTACCATATTATAAATCTCCCTCTCGTCCTTGGTGAAGTCCAACTTCACCAGCTCGACATCCTTGGGAGGTAGCTCGATGAGACGTTTGCCATCCAACGTGGAGTCCTTTTTACGGCGTAAAAGACAGGTGGCAAAGATAGCCTGGAGGCGCTTTGCGGCTAAATCCGCTGTGCAACATGTTAGTACGGATCACCCGGGTATTCACATCAGCCTGACGTACGCTGCTTCTTATCGATCTTGGTGATGTGAGCATGAAATGACTCCAAGTCTGGTCAATATAGTGAATGAGCGGTTTTCATTTGACCAATAATCACGCTACTTACCATACCAAGGGCGAATTTCAAGGAACCGCAGGAGAGGATAAGCGTCGCCGAGACCGTTCGTGATCGGGGTTCCAGTGAGGCACCACCTATAAGTGGTCTTTATCTTGGTGACGGCGCGAGATACACCTGCATGAAATTAGTTTAGGAAGAAACGAATAATACTGGTCTAACTTACGCGTCTTTTTATTCCTAATGTTCTGTGCCTCGTCTAGTACGACTCGGAACCACTGTCGAAGTATCAGACGATATGTTTATTTGACCTAACCGCGCATAAACTCACCTGCATGTTCATCAGGAGACCAGCTAGGTGTCCAAGATATAAGACGCAATCTATGGGTTGAAAACCGCACTTACGCTTCTGATCCTTCTTCTTTTTCTTCTTTCTCTCAACCTCACTCTCGTCTGTCTCAATGAAGTTATCACCGGACTTCTTCCTCTTCTTCCGCATCTTCTCCTCCTTCAATTCAGCTTCTTCGTCGGGCCATTCGAGCATAAGTGTCTATATCAATCCAACATGAGCCGCTATTCGCTGGTATACAGAACAAGTACTAACATGATAGCTGGTCAGGACAACATCGTATTTCTGCAGCTCTTTCCTGCTTTTCGCCTTCTTCGATCCTAAAAACTGACAATTGAATTACAAGAAAACAGTTGAGACCAGATCACGAGGGCCTACCATGGTAAATGAAGGTGGACAATCCATAGTTTGTCTTCAGCTCGATTTCGAGCTTCCATTGATCTAGCAACGCGACAGGCGCGAGGATAAGATTAGTCTTCACGGCTGGGGCATCAGATTGGTTGAAGACCATCGTCGCGATCCTATCTTTGGGTCAGCAGAGCCATATGCACCTACTGCGGTGGTAATACGCACATCTGGACAGTCTGACACAAATTAAATGCTCAGCATACATCACGAAGTATCAATAAATCAATGCACAAACCTTTCCGAGGCCCATTTCGTCACCGAGGACGCCGCCCATCGTCCCATTCTTCTCTTTCGTCATCATCCATGCGACGCCTATGGCCTGATGCGGCATAAGGGTAACCTCCATCCCAGGAAGAGGTGTATTGAGGTCCCGTATCCCGAGCTTCTTAAGCGCATCATTGACGCTGGCATTGTCGTCAAATTGTTCTGCGTTACCCGCCTCAAGGAAGAATTTGTCGATACTGTAAACAAAACAAAATAGCGCGTTAGTCTTTCTACAAACTCTGGCGAAAAAGAGATGGTACATACTCTTCTGGTTTTGCAACAGGCCCTTGGAACGTGTCCCTGCCTCTCCCGTAGAAATTCCCCTGATTATCGTATTTATCGTCGTCATCCTCATCTTTGAAGAAATCCATGTTGCCGCCGATTCCTGGCGAGAGCCTGACGTTCGAACCAGAAGCAACAGGCTGGTGCTGATGATGCGTTTTGGAAGGCAAGTCAGCATATGCTCCATGCCATAAAGCGATGAGGTCTCACCAGCAGCTGGGGAGCCCTGATCAAGGCTTGTCCAGTCACAATATTTGCAGGATCCACCATACTCGCCCTAGTAGATTCTGCTTTCAACGGGGAAGTCGGTAGGGTCAAATTACCAATAACATTCTCTTGATACTGCTTCTCCGCCTTGTACGCTTTGATGGCGAAAGACGTCGCATGAGGTGCCTCCTCAGTCACCTTGCCGTTCTCAATAGCCCTAGTCGGGGCCTGCTTCCTCGGCGTCGCGTATCCACCGTTCTTCAAAATCTGGTTCCGGTCAATGTCTCTCAGTGGAGACAGAACGACCTCGAGCTTTCCTTTCTTTGGCGTTGATGGTCCCTCTTGCTTGGCAGGAGTGAAAGGAAACATGTCCTCCCAGCGTTTGCGAGCGGGAGACAGTCCACTGGTAGAACTGTTCTTAGACTTCACCCCATAAGGAATTTCGCGATCCGACTCGTCGGCGTCAGATTCGTCCTTGACTGGTCCGTACGTATCCGAATATCGCTTGCGAGGAATGACTGGCGCTGTATCCTCACGCTTGATGGCGGGAAGGGATATTCGCGGCGCGGCTTTGCCTTTAGAGCCGCTGACACCGGCAGCCAGAGCCACTGAACGGCCTGGCTGTTTCACGGTGTTCAAAAGGGATCCACCGTTATCCCTCGTCTGTTTCGATGGACTGTTAGAGGAGGTCGTGAAGGAATATTCTAGACATACATTGCTAGGTTGTATTTTTGCCGGCCCGACGTCACCAGCCCTCACACGGTTGTTGCGCACGCGCATATGCGTGGGGTGGTCACCAATGTGAGTCTAGACGTTAGTCAGAAAATGTCACCGAGGCTTTGATAAAAGACCAGCTTACTCGGAACGCAGACAGGGCACCGATGCCAATTTGCCTGCCTCCATCGGGCAAGCTTACCAACTTGGTCAACGGTATAGGCGTGGAGGCACAACCTTCCTCGAGACAGACGACAAAACCAACTAAATCAACAAACGTGTCATTCGTGATTAAAACGGATTGGCACCAGACAGGACTCACAGCCACGACCCGGTTGCGGTGTGAGGGTAAACTGAACAAAGGATCAAATTTAGTCAGGCGTTGTTGGCGTCGAACAAAGAAGCAGAATTCTGGAGAAACAGTATCCCGCTTGGAATGAAGCGCAGGTTTTCCAGACGCGCGAAATGACACGAGCGTCGGCACCCCACCGCCAGAGGTCTCGATGTATATTCGTGAAAATGAAAATGAAGACATACCCGAATGTTATTGGCTTGCATTTTGACATGCTTCCTCAGTTCTTCTATGTATGTCTCTGGCACAACGGCGTCCTGAAACAAAAATAAATCTGTAAATGTGCATGCCTACGGACTCGCTTCCGCTCGCAGTAACGGCGACGGCGAGAGGCCAAGGGACTGAAAACGAAGCATGCTTACTGGGGCTTGGAGAGACACCCCCAATTGCGTCTTGGCGAGCGAGACAAGTTCGTTGTTACTCGCCATGGGCGGCCACCAAATCGCGCAGCGACGGGTAAGAGCAGGTAGTGGTAGGGAATAAAGGGCATAACCTGACGCGTCGAACAAACAAGGTCGACCGCGTTATTTGTGCATGCTTTGTTCCAGGGTTGCCAACAAGGCGACAATATTCGGCAATCTACGAATCTACGGTTCGACTGCTGCTATGGAGCCTGGCCATCGCAGAATACGACTCGCAGGTTATGTGGAAGACTCAGAACGAGGATTGTCGCGTCAGGACGCGTTTCCCATGTTCATCAACCGAAAGGGGACGAATGCAAGCTTAATAGAACTCTAAACGTTCACGCTTACGTCCTGCCGCTGGCGCCTAGCCCCACGCCTCGTGTAAGACATAAAAAGGCATCAAACAGCGCACGGGTAGCATACAAACTACTATCAAGTATCTGTAGTCGTCACGACTGCTGCAGAGCTTTGCAGATGGTGGGTTGTATGGAGCGCGTGGGACACTCAAACGTTTACGCCGTGACATCTAACTTACTTTCCAAAATCGCTCTTCCTTCATGACAGTCATGTCGAATCTCAAAATCCTCACCTTCTGCTCAACACTACTTATATGGCTGGCTCGAAATTCAGAGCGTCCCGTAAATTTAAACTTGAAGGTCTTCGCTTTTTGGTCATTACGGTTTGGCATTCCCTGACGGTCGATTGGCCAATAAACTGGAATTGTTGACGTTTCTACGTTTCTGTATGCCAAAGAATAAATCCATGGTAAGTTCCTCGATTCCCCTAAGTAGCAATAGCCGTGTCATAATTTTGTCTCTCCAGAAAAGCGATGTTTCTGACAACATGGCGGATGCATTGCTCGTCGCTCTAAGATGTGGTTCAATCTTCGTGAACTTTCCATACTCAAATCTGGCTTCTGAAAGCAGTTTTTCAGTAACTGAGACTACCACTCAAAGCAAATGCGATTGATATATGGATGAAAATAACACGTCACAGTAATCCTTCAGTTGTGCCTTGTCCGGAATGTATGAGGGACAATATGCACGGTGAGGAACTGTTTGCACGTCCCAAAATCGCAGCCACTTCATACTATATGAACAGAAGGAACATGATGAGAGATGAAAAGTTCTTCATTGAACCAGATCGCATTCAGCCGGACCGTTTCCAGCGTACGGCCAACAGGGATGCAATGTTCGATCCAAGATCCCCTAATTTCGTGTTCGGGGAGAATGCGTATTTCAATCGCTTATTTTCCAAATTTTCTGACCAGAACTGAGCAGAATATTCCCCGGGAGATCATTTCAGACAATAGTATCTGGCTGGCCATGGTCTGCCTGTTGGCAGCTGTCGAGTTTCGCCACCAATCGATGATGATGGTTGTGAAGTCATGCCGAGTTCCAGTTCGGATCCACTAGACTAATTTCACGGTCAACCCAAAATGCCATTCGAATGCCGTGTCTCACATCGGTCAGAACGAGCTGCGTTGTCGGTTAGACAGAGTAGTAAAGCCATTTCCTTTAATTATAAGTTCAACCTCAATATTTACGCACTTTTGCGCTCGCAACTCGTTCGCCTCAAATAAGCGCTGATACCTCATACACGATTAGTCTGAGCTGCGTGATCATAAATAATACATCGCACGTCGGTGGATGACTCTGCGTAAATTGAGTTTGACGCCAATCTTGCATTTCTCAGAAGGGTACGACGGCGGCTGACCCACCTTGATATAGTGTGCAGTACTACGACAGGTGGTCCGCCGAAGAGGAAGTGATATGAGAAGGGCAGTTTCATGAGAACGAGTCGTACATAGGGTTCTTGAACGGCATGGTCATCTCGTTTAGGTGACAATATCACAATCCTTACTACTCGGGTCATTTTGTTCAAATTGTATTTTATCAAGAGTTTGAAAGACACTCGACGGAAAGCCAACGGTGAGAGAAGGCATGGCAAGACATTGCAGCAACCTGATAACTTTGAGAGAACCTATACATCTCATTAATTCGTGGCGTTAAAGAAAAATCGGTCAACCCATACCAGTATGAGGCTGTTACTCAATGCGAGGCTTGACACCTTCATTGGTAGAGGTAAACGAAATGAACTGAAGTGTCTTCCCATGCTCGTCGCAAATTTTGACCTTGAAGCCGGGGTCCAAGAAGAAAAGGTCGATGCCTTCGCGACGGTCAGTCTCGCCCCCAAAACGACGGATTTCCGCCGGTTTTTTTCTTTCTCCGAACACTCCTACGTCGTAGACACGAAGATTTGTGCCCTGATCAACACGGCGGCCTTTGGAGACAAAGTCGAGAACGTAGATGTGCGGATAATGAGGATAGGGAGTGAGGCGGCCTGTCAAAGAAGATGTGCATCTGAATGTGGTGGACAAGTGGGTGTTTGGAGTCTCGTTCTGCCATTTCATGGAATGTCAACAGGGGTTCTCAGGCTCGACTCGGATGAGACATTTACGAACTCTGAAATCAACAACATCAACTCGCGGGAACTCTCCATTCTGCCTCTTGAACTC
>ML170166.1:341875-542977 GCA_004355085.1 Rickenella mellea | reverse complement strand
GTGTTCATTGTAAGGTATTGAGGAGACGCAGTAGCTGACATGGTGGGTTGAATGAGTTCGGGATGACTGTTGTCTTTATGGCTCTCGGACCCTATCCAGTCACAAAATTGGCATGTTGCCACTCGCTCGCTCGCAAAGTTGGTGTGTTACGACAGGGGACCCAGCATGAGCAGTACAGTAGAACCTCTCTTAACCCATACTCCTGATAACCCACAACCCCTTATATGCCATAGGTTTTTCCGTCAACCGACTTGGTTCGCAGGGAATTGCATACCATAACCCATAGGTCAGCGATAACCCATACCCCATACCCCTTCGCCGGCAAAACCCATAGGTTTACCTAACAATTTAGACCTAGTACTTTAGTTATACTGTATGGTCAAATAATTGGATCACCGGTCTGAACATGGACCCATACGATGTTGGTCACCTGTCGCAATGGGGTTTGACGTCGCCAATTCGTGGTTCGGCTCCCAACAACGCAGTTTTTCGGCGCCTACAGGCCGCTTTCTACCATATATGGGTCAGTCATGCCGGTCCGGACCTTTTGAACTTGTCACAAGGGGTTATGAACTCAAGATCGACAACGTACAGTAGTGAGATATTGCATATTATTTTGTCTGGTATTTTTGAGTCTATTTTAAGCACAACTCTCTGAACCCATAACCCCCCATAACCCATAGCCATACCAGTCCACCGAGGGGTATGGGTTATAAGGGGTTCTACTGTAGTCACACGACGAGTTTGCGAACGGTTGTGTCCCCAGTTATGAGGAGAACGATTGGCTTCTGGATCTTTACGTAATTGGGGACTTACTTCTCAAACCGCCATGACAGACCCGCACCCTTTCCTCAACACCGTATTCTCGCGCGCTATCAAGATAGAGTGGGGCTTATGCTTATATTCGGAGAAGCGTAGAAATCCTTTGGAGGAAGTTTTGGCTTCTCGCACAATCAAATTGAGCCGAAACATAGGGTCATCGAAACCCGACAAGCGATTGGCGTCGACATTGGATTCATTGGCTTTTCTTTGCACTTGTCTCCCAAGACACCAATCAGTTGCCCTTTCTCTCACTCTTCCGCCTGACGAAACCCGGGCAATAATCTGCCTCACACAGAGTGACGATATTGCTAAAGATGCTGTAGTTTCGTTCCTGTCCAAGCTCTGGCCCAGTCTCCGTGAGCTAGCAGTTCTGATACAGAATGGAGGGTCTATTCCGAGAAAACCCCAGGAAAGTGCTCCGTCGGGGGAGATCAATCCGGTCAAGGAGATGGCGATAGATATTTGGATAGATATACTTCGCCGTGGCTTCGAAAAGGTTCGGTATCGATTCCTCAAGAGATCCGAGCAATTTCGAAATTTCTTTGAGTGGTGGAACGTCCAAGACCACTCCCAAGACAGCCCGATATTAATTGCAGCATTTTCTGAAGTTTTCTTGTGCATGGATGTGCTTCTCACACATGTTTCATCGAAGCAACTTGAAACACCAGAACGGCCATTTTTCGTTGAGCTTGCTGGGATGCTTCCTCGTTTGCATGGGATTTGCCAGCAGCTTTTCAATTACGAGTTCAATGACGGCAAGAGTGCGCTTCATCAATGGTCGTGAAGTTATGAGATGGGTGATTATTTTGACCATTCAAACCTATTCTTTCTGACTGACACTTGTCGTAGCTTCCCACACGTACTTTCGGCTTCAACCATACCTGGCAAAATGTATATCTATATACGACCACACACAGGTACTTCTTAAATGTGCGGGGTCGACTCGGATGAATGGAATCCTTAAGCGAAATCTTTATGTGAAATCCATTCCACCGCAATATCGCACCAATGCTATACGACCCGATTCCTGGAAACCGTACATTGAGGCTGTGTTCGTGTCCGCCGGTGCCTGCCCCGATTCGAGGTTCGATGCAGCGGTTGAGTTTGACTGTTGTCAGGCTGAAGAAGAATGTGACAATGCCAGAAAAACTCCCACATATTCGCAAATGAGTTCGACAACCGCTGCTGCGCGGATCCGCGTCCATTGCACGTGCCTTCTTCTGTCGTATCATTACGAAGCCATAGTTCACGGCTCCGTGGTGAAGGAGGATGGTCCAGACACGAACGTGCTCCCGATGAATTATATTGGGAGCTCAAAGAGTGCGTGCTATGCATGCGACCGGTATTTCGTAGCCCATAATTCATCCCTGGGGAAATCCATTCAATTTGTATTCCACAAGCAACACACGGATTTCAGGATGTATGGGCCATGGGCGATGCCGAATTTGGCAGACAATGCATCATCGCGAGGCATTCGAGACACGTTCATCACAATCATCAATGAAGACTATGTGCAGTACATGTTTGCCAAAAAATTGCTGAACAAGTGCACTTAAGAACACTTTACCTTATTGGATCCATTGACATTTAGGCCGAATAGGCCAACTTAGAGATATTCTGCAAACTGCTGACAGTTTCTACTCGAACTCCTCTTCTCTTCCAATTCTCAGTGCTTCGTGAACATGGTCGACAGCTGTACGCATCAAGACCCGCATCCTCTGCTGAACATTTTGATACATGGAGCACAAAACATCGGGTCGTCGAAAGCTAAACCCATTTCTTTCCCTCCTGACGACATTTTCGAGGCTCGTGATCGTCTTGACAGTCAAGCTATGACAACGGATATTGAAACGGCAAGATTTCTCGATGCGCTTGCGCACCTCTGCACATATAAGGAATCCTATCGGATCGCGGCTGTCTCGTTGACTGTACCGGCTGATACCCAGCGGAATATTATCGCACACGTTGCAGAAAACGATGAGGTACCCCCAAACGTTCGAACTTTCCTTCAAGAGCTGTGGGTCCATGTAAGAAATCTCACAGAGTGTCGGCCGTGCGATTACGGAAGAATAGAATCAGAAATGTTCTACGGCTACTTTCCGAAGTCGCGCCTCCCTATATGGCTGGCTCAAAATTCAGAGTGTCCCAGAAATTATATGCAAAGAACAACGAATCTTTTGAAGAAACGTGAAGGTATTCGATTTTTGCTGGGCATCCATCGACGGTGGATTGATCGTTAAACTGGAATTGTTGGCTTTTCTACATTCCGTATGCCAAATAATCAATCAATGGTCAGTTCCACGAGACCTCCAACTAACGATAGCCTGGTCGTAATTTTGTCTCACCAGAAAAGCGATGTTTCTGACGACATGGACTGCATTGCTAGTCACTGTAAGATGTGACTCAATCTTCATGAACTTGCAATGCTCAAACACACTGTCCGGTCCTCATCTATGGCATCTGACAGCGGTCTTTCAGTTACGGAGACTAATGCGCTCAAAGCGAAGAGGACTGATATTTGGATGAAATAATACGTCATAGTCATTATCGAAGCCAGCGTTCATCGAGGATCTGTCACTGTTGTGCCTTTTCCGGGGTGTGTGAAGGACCATGTCATAGCAGGGCCATCAATATATGATGCAGTAGTCCCTAGACCTGCTCTACATTATTGATGTTCTCTTGAGCCGTCAAACCTGAAACTGCCGAAACATAGTGAGTCGGAAACCCATATTGATCAAGCGATGCTCGTGGTAATTGAGAGACAGTCTGGGTGGCTACTCTCGACTCGCGTTGGTGTGTCTTGAAATGTTCCACAAGCTGAACAACTTTTGGTCGTAACGCGGGATCAAAGTTCCAACATTGTTGCATCCAAGCCCATAACGTGTCGTCCAAGCCGCGCTCCAATGCATTCTCGAGTGGCCGTTGCGGGATCTGGCCTTTCGCAATCGCCATCATGACGGCTGCATCATTTCGAGTCTCCGAAAACGGCGGTCTTCCGGTCATGAGCTGTAGCAAGTGGAATAAGCATGACGGCTTGGTACAAAGGCAAAATACTACTTCGAGGCAGACACATCCAAATGAATAGATGTCGCATTGTTCACTCTGGCGCACCGATTCTCCGATATTGAGTAATTCAGGGGCTTGCCATCTTAGAGTGCCTAGTGTGTTTCCTGTCGTGGCTCCTAGAGTGCTTTCTAGAGAATCCCGGAATCGTGCGAGGCCGAAATCGCCAAGGCACGCGGTATATGATGGCGAAACAAAAATATTCGCCTAAAGGCAAGTCTTAGTCGTAAGATTTGCATGCACACAAATGTTACTTACACCTTTCAGATCTCCGTGAATAATTGGAGGTTGGAAAAGATGGAGATATTCAAGGCCCTGTGCCACGTCGGATAACTGTATGATACCATCAGCAATGTCGTCAGAGAGTTGATACACCAACATACCAACGACAGGCGATCGCTATCTGGATGATCACCTAAGTAATCATTCACATTACCGGCGTCCATCCACGGTGAGATAAGACATAAACGGTCGAAGAGTGCATCGCCTTTAAAGACGCCATAGAACGGTAATATGTTTGGGTGTCTGAGCTGTCGCCATATCACTGCTTCATGAGAGAATTCCTGAGCAACATTGATTCACTGGTAACGTGATGTTTTGCCACAATGCACACCTTGAGAACACACTCCCGCACAGATTGCTTGTAGATTCTCAAAGCTTTCATTGCGACAGTCTCTTCAGCAAAATATCCTTTCCAGACATCCGAAAATCCTCCACCGGCCACAGGATCAGTCCCAGTTCTCCGAATCGCAGTTAAGATGAGGCAGTCGGGATAACATTTTGAAGATTTTGCAAGTCGAGCAAGCGCACGGGCCAATAGCGATCGACTTTTGGTTTGTAAATTGTCTTGATCGAGAAGCTGTATACGAATCACAATCAATCACAATTGGTGATGTAGAATATGCTTCTGCATACCGTTTGAAATAAGTTTGCAACGGGCATTGGATTATTTTGGCAAAGGGCCAAAAACCTTTTTTTGAATTTGCGATCATTCAATATCGTCATAACCATTTTTTGGATCACATTCGTGTCAAAATCCAGGATACCCCGGATATCGCAAACCTGCTTAGGATACACCTAAAACACCCTGAGTGCCGATAACAGGGTATGTTCAAAATATTTATGACACACCACACCCCTTGTGCTGAGCATGTGCCAGAGAGTATTACGAACGACGTGGTGATTTGCCAGCCATTGAAGATCATCCCACTCTTCCCATTCAGAGAGTGCTTTGCGTAGTGAATTGCGGGATCTATGAGAGCGACCTGTTACAATGCCATACGTAAACATGGAACATAACCTAACGCACCCATGCACATTGGCGAATTCCTTCATCTGAATGTAAACGTAGACTACAAGTCTCTACCAAGAAATACATGAATTCAGGACCAGAGACGAGCACAACCATTTCTCACCTGATAAATCTTCGCAGAACGCGCTAGCATCACACATTCCATTTTATCTTTGACATTGAAGTTGGTGTAGATGCTTAGGATTGCCGCCATTTCCATGGTATTTTCTCTCCACCATGTCTCCCAGTTGCCAAAAGATTCCACACTTACAGATCGCGGGAATGGCCCGGCACTTGAATTCGCCGACGTCATCTGTGATGTTAAACAAATCAATGAACGGTTCATTCTACACGATACAGGACACTCCACTGACATGGCGAGTCATTTCAAGGGGTTCGCCTGAAAGTAACGATGTTAACGACGTGGACAAGACGAAAGGTTACACCTGACCAGGATGCTGCAGTAGCAAGGTATCCTCTTGTCTGCTATTGTATGTTCTCATGCCCATTGGAACATCACCTATTGCAACAAGTTCTGAAGCAAATGGTGCAAGTATCTGAGCATCAGTCCAAGAACTATTGGGATGGTCAATCGGGTGAGCGTCATGACTGCCCTGTTCGAACGAGGGACATGGCGGAAAGATACTGCTGCTGTTTTCGCCGGGAAGCTGGAGTTGGCGCTCACTCACGAGCGCCTCCGCGACTCGATGCGCCAGTTCCGAATCCGTAGTGGTCCACTTGCGAAGCGTCACGCTGACATGTCCTTTGTCTGGTTTGTCTTCCGCGTGGTCCGCTTTTTCCATCTCCAAACGCTGCATCGCACCTCTTGAGCCAAAACCTTGCTCTCTGTTAATCCGGTCAAAACTTCGAAGTGTAGATAATGCCCGCTGGAAATTGACAACCGATTCATTCCCGCCGACAGATGCCGCAGGCGCCACCAGTCCTGAAGAACTCATGTCGGAACTCCGAGTCGAAAACACTTTCATCCGCCAGAATACCAAAGCAGATATTAAGACAAGGAACCAGCCTGCACGCAATATAGTCATGAGAAATTCGTACAATTATGCATGCAACATTCTGACCGATAGTCATGAAAGGAAGCGTCATAAGTCCGGGTGCGACATCACTCGGATATAGGCTACCAGTTTCAAGTAACACTCCAGATGTATGTGCTTTTGTAAAATTGTTGGACCAGTCCTCAGCCGCCGCGGTCCGGAACGATGGTGACGGGGTCGCGGTAGAGTCCTTCTGCAGGCGTGTGGCAGCGACCGAATACGTTTGGGGCCGAAAGCTCGTATCGAATACCAGAGTCACCTCTTGCGCACGGAAGTTTTGCTCCGACACGGCAGTGGATGGTCGGTGGGGAATAGGTGGTACGCCACCGCCATCGCCGTACACGGATGGGTCGTTAATGGAGGGGCACATTGGGTGGAACAAAATTAGGGTTCTCATTTCCTTCGCGTGGTTTGGTGCTACAGGAACGTCCGCCTTCGCCATTTCCTCCACTCGGGCTTCCTCCGGACTAGTATTCTTGCTGTTCCCTAGGCCGTAGTACACTTTGGCCATTGGGAGCTCAGGTATGAAGACATAGAGACCGCTTTACAGTACGCACCATCATGTTCAAAGAAAAAAATATTCAACTTCGCCTGGTCACAAGACTCCCAACTAGTTTTCAACGATGCGGCACCAGAGCCAAACTGTTCATTTGTCAAGGGCAACCGGGGATGCCGCCAGCCAGGTCGAGCGGATTCGCACTTGGTGTAATGAGAGTGTTTATTAACGAAGTTCATGGAGGACGTGTCGAGGGATACAAAGTTGCCGCAGTGGTTGGAGTTTAGGTACCATCGATATCGCTGGCAGCGCTGAATACGGTGTCAGTAGACGCTGGCGTATCTAATCTCTAACGCGTACGAGCCCGGGTCATCACCGCCGACTGACTGAAATTGTTCGTTATTCGCGTTCGGCAAAGGGGAGTTTTGGCGCAAGAGGTTACCAGACCGAGACGAATAGGCCCTGCTCGGCATTACTGTATGTTGTAAAAGCCTTCTGGCATAGTATCGATGAAACACTTCTCCTCTCAGTCGTTACTTGTTTCCTTGATGATCAAGCGAAATGATACCTCTTGTCTTCTGAGATATGGTGGGGCTGAGAACAAACGCGCTACAAAGAGTTCCTAACTGACGTTACTCATTTTATCATTCTAGATATTGGCACAACTCAAACAGATCTCTAAAGCATCAGTTTTTGTTTCCATTCACCGTCTAAGTAGCATAACAAACAGAGTGACAAAGGATCGTTCGAGCGATACAGCAAGTGAGACACGAATTCGAGTAAGCGAAAAAGAAAGGTCATAAAATTCGTAAAATCATCAAGTGAAAGTCAGAGTGAGAGAGCAACACACGGCGAACGAGAGTACGTATACGGTAAAGTAGTAAGCGATTTTGGCCTGGACAAGGTGTTACAATTTCGTCGTTCAGCAGTTGTGTCGGTTGTTGGGTATTGGAACAGTGAGAGAGAGACGGAAAAAAAATGAGAGAAGTCGGGAAAACGTGAGTGATTTCGTCAAGAAGTCGATGATGAGCGATGAACGATGAGCGATGAGGATAGCGAACAGAATTTAGGAAAAGAAAAAGACGGATGACGCAGCATCAAGCCGCACCCTCCAATCCACCAGGCAGGTTTTTCCGAGGAATCCACAAATCAAGCAGTACCAGCGCGAGCACGAGCATTCGCAACCATCCCACTTATCGCAAGTCTCTGCGCAAGGGCATGCACCAGCCCCTCCTCCACCCCAAACTCAGCCGCGAGGACGTCATACGGGTTTCCCCCCTCCCTCCCCGGCCTCCCAGGCACGACGTTCTGGATATACGCGCCTTGGTGATGATGATGGGCGTGTGCGTGTGCATGCAATACTTGATGCTGCTGTGGTTGATGTTGCTGTGGTTGCTGTGGTTGCTGGCGCTGCAGAACGGGGAAATACGGCTGCCTGTGTGTATGCGCGTTCGTTTGGAACCCAGTCATCGGGGCTGCCGTTGGGGTGCGCATATATGCTGCTGATGCGTGGAACGGGTATGCAGGGAGTAACCTCATCCCTCCAGCTCCAGCGCCTGTGTCCACGAACGACTCGGGCGTCCGCACCTCCTCCCTCCCCTCCAACATCATCCTCAAACTCATCGTCGTTCCCGTCGTCATGGACCCACATGACCCCTCCGTTGGCGGAGGCGGCGACGCCATATCTCTATTCCCATTCCCATTTACCCTGATGTCGGACACAGCGGTAGAGGGGAAGGTGACACATGCATCAACGAGGTCCACGATACTGAGGCGTTGTTGATCCGTGAATGCTATATAATTTTCCCGTTCGAATCAAACGATACGACGGTAGAGACGGGATGAACAAACCTTGGCACGCAACACCAGCCTGCACGAGCTGCTCCAACAAATACTGATCATGCTCCTTCGTCTCCATCTTCGATATCAGAATCTGACACGCCGCGAACGTGATTTCTGTTAATAAACATATCAGCATATAAGCGACTTCGCAGCAAGCAAGCAATCCATGACCACTCACCATGCAACAAATCCCTCAACGTCGCGCTCCAAAACACCCTACTATCCACATCCGCGGGGAACTTGCTCAATATCGACACGAGCCAATAAAACGGCAACGACGGCACTTTCAGGAAATGCGACTACAAAAAATCCAATCAATCGATATTCATTTCATCATCATCATACGAGGGAGGGGGTGGAGGGAACGCGAGAGTGTAGGGAATGAAAAGACGCACGTCAGGTTTGCGCATGAGCGTGATGAGCGCATCAAGCTCGCTCAAGCCAATCAACCCCTCCTCGAGAGCCTGCCCGACACGCTCGTTATCCAACCCCTCAAGGCTCGGCTTGTCCCCGTCAAACGTGCCCTTCCAGCTCGGGAACAACTATACCAACATCCCAAACATTCCAAACAAAAATCAGCAATCGTTTCCAAGAATTCCTAAATGAGAAAAAGCACTCACAGCCCTCCCAACATCCCCCCTCCGGCCCCTCGTAACAGTAACACCCCTCCTCCTCCTCCCATCGCCGAGGCTCTTCCCCCTAACACCCCTCAACGCCTCGCCCACGCTCGCCTCGGGCACCTCGACGTACGCGTGCGAGAGCGTCTTCCCGCGCGGGTCGAGCAGGACGTGTGCGCGCACGACGGGGTGCGGCGCGAAGAAGGCGACGAGGCGGGGTGGGGTTATGTCCTGTGTGTCATTTATTTTGTTAGATCATAGTCATAGTCGGAATTGGGAATATAGCAGTCGTTGGCGAAGAGGGAGGAGAGGGAAGGGGGGGAGGATGGGAGGGAGGGGACGTACCCAAGGAACGTTATCGATCCTCAACACAGCGAGCTCATCCGTCGCCTTCACATCCACATCCCCTTTCTTCGCCTCCACCACCACCGGCGCAGCAGGAGCAGGAGCAGGGACAACCTTCGGCAACACCGCATCCTTATAGCTCATCTTCTCCTTCTCCTCCCCTTTCAGCTCGCCTCGCTCCTTCTCTCCGTTGCCTTCCTCCATCTCCTCATCCCACTTTTCCTGCCCTTCGTTAATCTTCTCACCCTCTTCACCCTCCTTCGTCTGCGTCTGTGTGTCCTTAACCGCAGCAGCAGCACCCCTACCAAACCCACCCAACATCCTAAAATCCCTAACAACCTCCTCACAAACGACACACCTCAGATCCTTCTCCCCCACAATATTCAGCGCACCAGTCAGGCACGACGAGCACACGACGTGTGCGCAGGGCACGAGCGAGGACAGGGCGCTGAGCGTGGAAGGGGTGTTGCAGAGCGCGCAGGATTGCGCCGCGTTGGTGGTTGGGGGTGTGGATGTGGATGTAGGCGATTGAGAGTTGGTGGTTGTGGAAGAAGGCGAACCGGAAAGACTCGCAAACTCCTTCGAAGTCGCGGACACCTTCGTCGAACCAGGCGACATCTCCCCTTCGTCCGCTCCCTCACCCTCATCCCCACCAACACCAATACCATCCCCACCAACAGCAAACTCCATCGTCCGACTCATCCTCCTCCCAAAATCAAGCTGAAAGCGCATCAGCTCCCCACCCTCCGACACCGCTCTCGCGCGCCCTTGTCCCAGTCCCAGCCCTCGTCCCTGGCGCACGAGCGATATCGGGGACCCGAATCCCAGATCCGGTTGTTCCTCTCTGTCTTTGGTGGCGCGTCCGCGAGAGCCGGTGCCTTGGACTTGCAGGTAGGGACTGTACGGGCTGTAATCCGCCCCCGCGGTAGTTTGCTCGTCGATGTCGAACAGGACTTCATTCTGTATCATGTTTTAGATTAGTCAATGCGGGAGTGGGGAAATGGAAGGGACGTACAGCACCAAACGGCACCCTCCTCCTCGTCCTCGCCGGATCCGTCAAACTTCCTCTGGCCCTCATCCGCCTCACAATCTCCTCCCTCGCCCTCGGGCTCGGCGTATTCAACGTACTCATCAACGCACTTTTATCTCCCCTCATTGCTCTCTCCCTCCCGACGTCAATATCCATTTCAAGATCCCCAACCCCGCCGGGGAGGCAGAGCCTGACATCTCCAAAGCTCCGCCGTATCTCTCTCATCTCCACACCCTCAATGCTGTCGTCAGCATTTTGTTGATCGTAAGCGTGGATCAGGTCGAAATCAAATGGCCCGGTTAAGGCCAACTCCCCGTTGGTGGGGTGCATATGATACGCATCCTCGACCGTATATGCGGTGTTCTCCGAATCGGTGTCGCTCAAGAACCCAGGTGCGGAGACGCGTCGAGCGTACCCGGGCGAGGTCAGAGATGTTATATCAGATGACTTTGTCTGGAAGAGCGCTTGTCGAGGACGGCGGTGTGTACTGAGGAAGGGGGGTGGGAGTGTGTCTGCATGCGTATATGCGGTTAGTTAAGTGGCTAAAAGCAAGGGAGGTAGATATATGCGTACCTTTTGCAATAGTAAAGGTTCCATTTTCTGCGAAAATCACATAACAATATCAGTTCAGCAGCAAAATGATTCAATGCATGGTAAGCACCGTACCTTCATCGCTTCCCAAACTCTTCACTCTAATCCCATTCTCCTTCGCCCTCACCCTCCAGTTTCCCGCACAATCGGCGACACTCACGCTCTTCACCCTTGCGGAATCTGGACTCGAGAAATCGACGCGTGTGCCACTGGACGCGGAGCTGGGAGTATCGAAGCCTGGAGAGTCGAGCATGGTAGACGAAGTAAGGCCAGGGTTGGAGCTGACGTTGGTGAGAGGCGTGAAAGGTGACGATGTTACGCTGCTCGTGCGCGTGTTCTTGCGAGTATTGTTGCCATTCCCACTCATAGTGGTCTTCCCAGAAGAAGCCGTCGTCGAATTCGGCGTATTGGAATTGTTTGTATTCGTGTTCGTATTGGTAGACGTGCGCAAAGGCGTGAGCGGAGACGAGATGGACCGAAGCTGTTTCGCGAATCGCGTGTTATGGTTCGCGGAGAGTCGCTGAGGGGTCACTGGTAAGTTCTGTTGTTCATGCTGCTGGTGCTTTTGGGGTGGTACGCGGACGCCGTGGTTCTCATCGCCGGGTGTAGCTGAAGGAGCAGATGACGCGCGGGCAAGAGCCTTGGGGAGCGGAGAGCCTGGGACAGACGCAGAGGCAGAGGATGGACGGGACATGGTGGTCTTGATGCAAGGGAGAAACAATTCAACTTCCGACAACGCGTTACAAACAAACGCGTATTTACATCACGTGATCGCGTATCCATCTCGATTAGTCATCCCCTTCCCTTGCGTCGGACATGGACCCTCAGCCAATTCGTCGACTGCAGGAGGCGCTCATCAACCGTATCGCAGCTGGTGAAGTGCGCCCATACATATGCACTGTATTATATATATGCGCTTCTAATAGTGTGCTTGGTAGATAATCCACCGCCCAGCCTCAGCACTCAAAGAGCTCCTCGAAAACGCGCTCGACGCACAGTCCACCTCCATCCGCGTCACCCTCAAAGACGGCGGGCTCAAGCTCCTGCAGATCCAGGACAACGGATGCGGGATACGCAAGGCGGACTTGGGGCTGTTGGCCGAGCGGTTCGCGACGTCGAAGATTGCACGGTATGAGGATCTGGGGCGGTTGAGGACGTATGGGTTTAGAGGAGAGGCGCTGGCGAGTGTGTCGCATGTCGCGCATTTGAGTGTGGTGACGAAGGTGAAGGGGGAGGGGTGTGCGTGGAAGTGAGTGGCCGTGTTCACTTATATAACGACTGCTGATGTTATGTAGAGCACATTACCTCGACGGCAAACTGGCACCAGCGAAACCGGGGCTCACAGCCGACCCGAAGCCGTGTGCAGGCAACGACGGGACGACCATCACCGTAGAAGACCTCTTCTACAACACTCCCACCCGTCTCTCGGCCCTGCGCTCCTCCTCAGAGGAGTACGCCCGCATCCTTGACGTCATCACTCGCTACGCAGTGCACAACCCGTCTGTCTCTTTCGTTTGTAAGAAGGTAGGATATCTCATTCTTGAGCATAAGTAAGGTATGCTTACCGGGACACCGTAGTCAGGTTCTCCGTCACCAGACCTATCCACGCCGTCCAACTCCACAACCCAGCAAGCCATACGCCTCCTCTACGGCGCCAACGTCGCACGCGACTTGTTATCCTTATCCACTTCCTACCCTCCTCCTCCTCCTCAGGATGCGTCTTTGGGGAAACGCAAACGCGATGACAACAATAAACCCGTCTCCGATTCTGCTCAAAACGTCGATGAAGAGGAAGATGGTCTTGACAAGGGTGAGGTCGAGATGGACGTCGACTCCGCCTCCAACGAAAACACAAAACCGAAGAAAGCACGCGAATCAGACGACGAACAATGGTCCGCCGAAGCCTTCTTCACAAGCGCGAACTACCACGCGAAGAAGATGGTCTTCCTCCTCTTCATCAACCGTGCGTCCCGTCCCTTCCTTGTCCCCGAACATACCACCCAAACTTACCATGTGTGGTCATTAATCGCGCTTCCACGATACAGACCGCCTGGTCGAATCCCCGCGCCTAAAACGCGCACTGGAGAACGTGTACGCTAACATCCTCCCCAAGGGCACGTTTCCCTTCATCTACCTATCGTACGTTCCGCTCTTTCTCCCTCGCCCCTTCCCCAGTTAACTCCGCATACATTAACAGGATATCCCTCCCCCCGCACCTCGTCGACCCAAACGTGCACCCGACGAAACGCGAGGTCCATTTCCTGCACGAGGAGAAGCTGACGGAGAGGGTGTGTGATAAGGTGTTGGAGGTGCTCGTGGGGAGCGCGGGCGGTGGGAGGAGGGTTAGTGGGGTTGGGGGTTCGACTGTGAGTTTTCCGTTTTTCTGGAGGGATGGAAGATGAAGTTAATAGTTGGTTATTGGGTTGGTGTAGTCGCAGACGCAGACGCAGACGATCTTACCAGGCGCCTCGGACCCCTCCCAGAAACCGAACAAAACGCGTACAACAACCACCGACAACACGTCTGATTCCCTTAAGGCATCCTCATCCTCGTCCTCCCCAGCTCCCCCCATCCAAAGCGGAAGCACCACACAAAATACCACCACCTCCGCCTCAAGCTCCACAGCACCGGGAACGGGAGAGGGGACGACGAAGAAAGTCTACGCCAAGTCGAAAGTCCGCACGTCGTTGAAGGACCGGACGTTGGACGCCATGTTCCCCGTCGTCGACTCTGCAGCGCAATCTCAGTCCCAGTCCCACTCTGTCGTGCAATCGCAATCCAAGGGAGCAGCCTCGAAGTGGGGTACGGGTAAGGATAAAGCTGACTTCGCGAGCTCGAGTAGCCCGGGCGTGAATACGAGTGTGAGTGTGAGTGGGAGCGGCGCAAGGGGGAGGACGAGGGAGATCAAGGAATCAGAATGTTTCCTCACATCTATCAATGACCTGCGCAAGGGTTTGCAGAAGGGAAAACATATCCGTGCGTTTCCCTCCTCCCACCCCCGTCTCATATTGTAAAGAAGTCAAAAGCTGATCAGCGGATATTTGGTAGAGTTGACAGAGATATTATCGAACCACACGTTCGTGGGCATCGTCGACCTCGAGCGGTGTCTCTCGCTCATCCAGCACTCGACGAGGTTGTATTTGGTGAACCATGCTGCTGTTGCGTGCGTCCTCTCCTCCCTCCGCCCTGCCTTCCCTTTTTCTACCTTTCCTGTCTTCTGGTCAACACCGAAACTAACGCTACCAAACCAACAGGGAAGAACTCTTCTACCAGCTCGCCCTCCGTCAATTCGGGAACATGCATCGCATCCACCTCTCCGACCCGCCCCCAATCCGTGCGCTTATCAAATTGGCTGTACAAGCGGAGGAGAGCTTGAAGAGGAGCGGGTTGATGTTATCTGAGGATGAGGTCGTTGATGTTCGTATCATTATCATTATTTACCTCCCCTTTCCCATCCACCGCCCTTGCCTTTCCTTTCCCGCATTCGTGCATTGCTGACGAGCTTTTTTTTCATTTTGAACAGAGAATAACTGAGAGGTTGACATCAAGAGCGGACATGCTCGACGAATATTTCTCAGTCCGAATCAACAAAATAGGCGAGCTCGAAACGCTGCCTCTGCTACTGCGGGACTATACACCGAATCTGAACAAGCTGCCATTGTTCCTCATGCGTTTAGGCCCCCAGGTCGACTGGACATCCGAAAAGGAATGCTTCGCGTCTTTCATGCGCGAGCTCGCATACTTTTACACACCTGGTCCAGTCCTCGGCTCTCCCATACCAGCATCCTCCTCGTCCTCCTCGTCAGTGTCATCGCCATCCCCCAAAGGCCAAAGCCTGTCGCAGAAAGACATGACCCCCGCTGAGAAGGCCGAGCGATGGCAAATTCAGCACGTGGTGTTCCCCGCGCTGCGTGGGCACCTTGTTGCCCCCAGGTCGTTGCTTGATCGGGATGTTGTGCAAGTTGCGAACTTGCCGGACTTGTATCGGGTGTTTGAGCGATGTTAAGGGTGGTCAATTTTATTTTTTCATGCTTAGAAATGAAGGGACTGCCAATAGTGACGATACAACCACCAATTCAATTGTAAAATAGATGACATTATTAACGTACAACGTCTACTAAAGCTAATGCAAGCAATACAACAATTCATCTTGTGGATATACAAAATACAGTAGTAGTTGGATCATAGTAGTTGTGATGCTGTGATGATGATGAATGAATGTCTAATAAGATGTCCTTTCTGTTCTGCGTCGTCAACGACGGTGATGAGCCATATACCCACCTCCTCTACCTCCACCACCATTGCGTCCGATGCCATTCATCCGACCTTTCAACCCGGAGATAGAGTTGTCATAAGCGAACGTGTCGGTATCATAGTCACTCTCGCTCTCGTCATCGCTCTCATCGTACTCCCGTCCCTCAATACGGAACACATCAACGTAGGGAGTCTGCGGCATGTCTGGTGCAACGGCGTCAGTGCTTTTAGCGAGAATGGCGGCGACGCGAGCTTCGAGCTGATGGCTGGGCATCATCGCTTGCGCAGTCACCCCGCCCTTTCTCCCGTTCATCTGCCCGTGCGTATTATTCGCGTTGGAAGAACCCTGGCTCTCGTCCTGGAAGAATGTGCTCAGCTCGTGCAAATTTTGCACCAGGTCGCCTAGGTCCGCTTCCAGTGCGTCGCCAGTCCCGTTTGCAAGCCCACTCGTGTCCCCGAATGCGAACGCATCGACCTCCGGATGGAACTCGATTCGCGATGGACGCGTCGGGACTTTGCACGTATCAAACACCGCCATGACGTTCGATCGCGTAATCTCCCGCTGTCGATCGGGGTTCGCGATGCACCACCCAGACTCCTCCGGCATGCCGAAGACCTCAGTGACATCTTCCACCTCATTCGGGAGAGTGCTCATGTGCATGCTCATGCGCAGGACCTGTTTAGCGTTTGGTCCACCCGAGATCGCCATGGGTTCGTCGAGCACTTCGAGTGCTTGGGCAGCCAGGTCTGTTGTGAGCAGACGCAGCAACGGCATGAGCAACTCTGAGCCTAGTCGGTCCACAGGGTTCCTGGTTTCCCGCAGCTGGAAGACAACTTTGAGAATTTGAATGGACTTGATGCGCAACCATTGTTCCTGGTTTAAGACGAGACTGAGAAGTAACGATACAACCTCTGTCCACTGCTGTGACGCATAGTGTTCGCGGAGTGCCGCTGCCGCCTGGCGCAGGAAGTCGTCCTTGGTTCGGAAACGCGTCTTAACAAACGACGTCATAATGCGGGCGATGCTGTGCAAATTACTTTCCTCCGCCAGTTGACCGACATTGTTAGCGTACTCGACAAGGTCTTCATCTGACTTGTTGTCCTCCATCGCTCGAAGGCACCATGGGAGGCAAAGAGTATACATGTCGCGCACGCGGTGACCTGTATCATCGATGAGCGTAGAAGCCTCAATTTGTGCCAATCGCTGGAGCACTTTAAAGGTGCGTTGGTAGGTAACAACGGAACGCAGGCCAGGAAGTAACAAAGGCTGCAAACCGATGGATCCGCCCAGCCAATTCGATGGTTTTTGCGAAAGAAGCACTTCCGTAGTGTACGCATCGTCCAAGTCAAGCCTGTCCAAGAGGCAGTCCAGGAATTCCACAATCTCCCCAAATTCCGCTTCCACTGGGGTCGATAAGCATGCATAAGCACACCAGAACAGGGTTGGTACCAAGGATTGGTCGAGATTGTCTGCCTCTGCAAGGTTCCGCAATGTGAGAATGAGCTCCGCTGTGAAGAGGTGGATGTTTGTGTCAGGTCCGGCCACAGTGTTGGTCAGACGGCCCAACAACAAGGCAAGGTCGGCTTGCGTAACTCTCGACATAACTGCTCTAAAAATTTGCAAGGAGCGGAACGCTATCGACCGGATTGAACAAGCTGTACCCCAAACTAAAGCGAGCGAACCCCATTCATTAATCAGAGTCGGGTGCACCGGTGCAAGCCATTGAATGACAGAGGAGCACAGTTGCTTCATCTTCGGAATTGTCTGGGAAATCGGATCTTCTTCCATCCAGAATGCAGAGTCGGCCTCCCGTTCAAGGGCATTGACAGTGGATTTGATCGTAAGGTACGTCTCATTGAGTGACTGGTCGTCTATGTCATTATAGCCTGGTAGCCAGGATCGAAGAACTTGGAACAGCATGATTCGAGCATGTTCCCGAAGCATCGGATTACGGTGGTCAAGATGACTGAAGATTGCATGCAAGAGGGTTGGCAACTGCTTCTTGAACTCCCATGCCCGGGTGGGCACTACGTCCGCAAGGAATAAAAGTGCAAATTGACCAGCACCCAATGTATGCCTTGGCTGTTCCGCAAACAATGCATCTAAATCTGACCATAGATCTGTGTCCACTGGATTTGGCATCATCAGCTTGTGTTCAATGCTCGGGAGCATCCTGGCAGGTTCAATGACGTCGATAAGTTCCTCAAATATTTGGCGGCCAATAGAGGTCCGGGAGAGGCACGCAACAATCTGCTTCGCACAATGAACAAAAGCGGTGCTCCCAATCTTGCTTGACTGTTCCAGCAGAAACATTATTGTCCCTTGTCCGTTTTGGGGGTGCTCACGAACGAGCTGACCCCACAACGCTTGAACGGCATCAGTTTGTGAATCCGAATATCGCATGGTCAACGCCAACATGTGGTAAAGCACGGTTCGACCTTCCGACGAAAATGTCTTCATACCGTCCTCCATTAGTCGGATATCTAGCAGCCAGGGAACCAATCCTTGCAGAACTCGAGAAGCTGCGTTTGTTGGCAAAAGCTCTTGTATGACAGGGAGGCGAGCAGAACATTGCGTGAGGACGCTAACAGTCTCGTCGGGGTGATGCTGCGCCAAGCATTCCGACATTCGATGTTGCGCATCTAGATAAATGTTGGGTGCCGAACTTAATACGGCAGCTTCGTACTCCGCAAGACAACCTGTACCACCAACTCTGAGATGAAGGGCTTCAATGGCGCTGAAAGCCTGACGACGCGTGTCCTTCAGCGGGCTGCATAAATTCGCCATGCTAATGCAGAAAATGTGCCCGAATGAGAAAGGATGCACGTCAGAGTGACATACGACACCCGCCACAATCTCAAAGAATCGGCAATTGCTTGTTTTCGTCTCTTTTGAGGTTACGAAGGATCGTCGAAGTACCTCATC
Organism: Rickenella mellea; assembly: GCA_004355085.1. Classification (NCBI taxonomy): domain Eukaryota; kingdom Fungi; phylum Basidiomycota; class Agaricomycetes; order Hymenochaetales; family Rickenellaceae; genus Rickenella; species Rickenella mellea. The sequence continues at coordinate 524,645 of ML170166.1, read as the reverse complement.
GACAAACGTCTCGTTGTTGGCTCGGTGACTGAGCAACGATTTGAGTGCTTTCCTGCAGTGATGTGAGCTAAAGGGATAATCGAGGGAGTTGGAGCTTTTACCTGCCGCTTTCGTTGACGCTCTGGTGGATAGAGGCTAGCATAGAAACAAGGCGGTCGAGGGTTGGTCCCGCCTCCAAGGGTGCAAGGAAATCGGCGGAGGCTCTGTCCGTTGGTGAACCTGATGAGAGCTCTGGAGGGAAGAATGCCTTTTGCTTTTGGAACGTCAGGAAACGCAAGTGCCATATGGAGGTAATAGGAACTCACGCATAATGAAGCCATAGCGCCAACGGCTGCATGCGAAAGCAACACTGTTTCAGTCTGGAATCTCTCAATCGCCGACGCCTTGAGTTGAGGCTCAAGATAACCTGCTGTGGCGGCCGTCTGCATGGCGACCAAGCGCTGTTTGACCGCAGTGGATTGGGTGCCACATTGACACCATTCTTCGCACAACCGATACAGGGTCAAGTGCATGTTCGGCGGAATGAACCGATCTGACGACTGCAGCGACGAAAGTCCGTCAAATAGGTGTTCCACGATGCCACAAAAATAGCGACGAAGTCGTTGCTGCTGCCAATCACCCCGGATGTCGTAGGAGCTCAAAAAGGCCTGAGTGTGGCGAACGAACTTCAGAACGTTGGTGAGACTATCCTGGCGACCAGCACCTCGTTGGTCTTTCAAGTAATGTGCCGTGATTTGGTAAATATGCGCCACCGCGAGATATAGCCGATCTTGTCTGCGATTTCGGCGCAATGATGGGGGAGAAGAGACCTTGGTTCGAGAGTCATCGTAAAAATGGCGGGCTGCAAAGGTACTTAAATCTTCCAACAGTTGGCTGTAACCACTGGATGGAAATGAGCTGACACACATAACCGCGGTGTCCCGGAAAATGCTGTGATCGGCGTCGAGAAAGGGAGTAAGGTAACGGAAAAGCCCGCGAGTAGTGGTCATCCGATCACGCTCGTATGTTAGATCAGAAGGTGCCCGCGTATGCTCCCGCTTGGTCGACTTCGAATCGACCGTAGATGCAGTACAGCAAACAAGTTTGACCCAAATATGCCATTGCTCAATGATCGATTGATTTTCCGCAATGGTTCGCTCTCTTTCTCGGCTCACGACAGCCGGAGACCGTGCAGGTCCAACGGGTAGTCTGTTATTGATACCAGACACCGATGCTACGATGGGGTGGTATCGGGTGACCGCCGCACTCCAAAGTTCGCGGCAAGACTGTACAACATTTGACTGATGATGCAAGCACCGACGAACAAACGACGGGAAAACGTGCCGCCATAATATGCGATCTCGGTCATCCGTGCTTTCCGCAATCCGTAGAACGACGTCGGCGTGACTTGACCCCCTCCACTGAAGCAGTCGCGCTCTTTGCTTTCCGTCCAGAGACTCGCTGCGTTCGTCGAAGAAAGTGCGGCTGACACCGTGTCCTAATAAGCTGTCAAGAACGTGGAAGTCACAACTTTCAACCCCATCAGGAGGTAAAAGGTTCGCTTCGAGATGAGATACAAGTGCTTCGATGATGCGGATGATTTTAACGCCAATCGATCGGACCATCCTTGTTGAGTAGCTCAACAGAAAGAGTGTGCCGGATTCAAGCTCCAGGAGAGTCGAAGCGATGCTACGCAGTTCACTGTCGTCCAAAGTGTCGGGTACCTTCTGTTGAATGGACGCCGCCCAGATTTCAATGGCTGAAAACCATGTGTTTATCAACCTAGAACTCTCGAAGGGAAGACGGGTCCCGCAGTTTGACCCGTCCCCGACTAAACTGTTCGGAGAGAAAAGAAACACACTGAATCGCGCCAACACGTTCGCCACGTATGTCGGCTCCACCGCGAACCTCTGGATTGACGACGATGCAGCTTCTCCGATAGCTGGTTCGATGTGAATTAACCCATATATCAACATGTCTAGCGCGTCGTCCACTGGTAAAGTAGGGTGCAAACACCGGGGCCATGAAGAGAAGCACGTGTGGAGCACCGTGATTTGAGGTGTTAGATTTGACAGGTACGCAACGTTAGCCTCGGTGTGTTGTCGAATTATATAGTTGGTGGTTTCTTCATACGACACATTCAAACGTGATAGTGACCACTGATCGTCAAAAATGTTGAAGCGGCCCACAGACCTCGCACACGCGTAGGCGATAGCGCTGACGGTGGAGCCACACCTATCAAAGAATTCCTGCATTCCAGGCTTGGTCATAAATGATGACGGAACTGGGTCAGAGGATGATGGGTAGTCTTCCTTGCTCGGTACGACAGAGAAGTCGGAATTAGACGGCCATGCAGGTGCAGGTTCCTCTCGTTCGACCATATGAAGAGATAGTAAGATCGCCTCCAGGGCGATATTAGTCCGTTCGGGTGCCAATAGGTTAATGATATTACTGGTTGGCGCAGCGCGTATCTGCTGCTCTTGCATCAAATTGAGTGTCAACTCGCAACCAAAATCGAAATGACGAGATAGTACGAAATGGACGATGTAGACAAATGGATCAAGATGGTCGTCTGGCGGATTGATGGCAACACGGTTTGGAGGGAATAAATGCTTCAGCAGTGTCTCCAATTTGGATGTCGACGTAGAGGTGGGCTCGTGGCAGCGGTAAAGGTAGGTCCACACAAGCCGCATTATACCATTCATTACTGGGATTCGGAAAGGTTTTTCCTGGAGGGGAAGAAGTAGGTCATCACTTCGACATTCATGGTGTATAATGGAGACAAACCTTAAGCTTTGACAGGCCAACTTCGAAACATGAAATCCAGTGACGCAAGAAATATTCGTGAGGGGCAACACAAAGTGAGGTAACAACTAGTGGGTAAGCGACATGCCAATAACGAGGTTTCGACATCATGTCACGAGCTTTCGGGTAAATTGTTTCAATGGCTTTGGCCCATAGCGGGTGGTTAACCTCGGCTTGCGCAGTCTGTAAAGAGTGGTTAGGATAATGTCAGCAAAGCTCTAGGTTCACTCCGCACCTTCCCTATTGGATGCAACAGATGAACTAGAGTCTCGGCGAACGATGTCTTGAGCCGAAGTCCGTGGGCGTGCTCAAATGATTTTGACAATGACTCAAGAAACTCTGCGCCATCTTCGAAAGATTCTGGTGGCCAAACTTTGATCTGTACATGTCTGAGTCCCTTCACCAGATTCTCATATTTCATGTCAAGATCTTTCGGGACTTGGCCTTGTGCAACAGGCCCGAGCTCGGCGAGGAAACGGTCCGTAACGGAGACGAACCTGGGAGAAAAAATTAGTGCCACACAAAAAAATTTAAACAGACGAATGAACTTACCTAAGATTCGAAATTTGACCCAACAACGTCGCGTAAAGTTCGGCATTAGTGCGGTGGTTAGCGGATTGACTGAGTAAGCGCAAATCTGGTCTTTTGAACTGTTCAAATGTCGTTTCCTCGAGACTGTGCCCTATGGTCTCTCCGAGCGCGTCTTTCGACAATGATTGCATGACGACGATGAGAGCGCGACACATAATGAATATAGATGCAAGCGATCTTCTTTCATTCAAGACGTTAATTATCTCCTGTGGTCGCACCCCTCTGCCTGAAGAATAGGAATCGGACGAGTGCAGTCGAATGACATCCCCGGTGCCACTGGCATTCTCGTTTTGCGTCTTCCGCCAACGCATGATAGAATCGACGACGGGTTTTGCGTTTTTCATGGCAATGCGACCAAGTGACTGGAGGACATCGTCAAACTTGGTATCTACACCAGCGCCTAAGAATTCCGCAAGCGGCGGGTCACGATCCTAAAAAAAAATTCATGAAGCTGTTGCATATTATTCGTCAGCACTCACAATTCCTTGTCTCAGAAAATTGTCGATTTTCATCTCCGCGGCAGTTGCAAAGCGCATGAAAACGGCATGCAATGCATAGTCGGACGGTGTTCGGGGATCTATCACAATTTTTTCTTCTTCTATGTCAAAAGAAGGCGTGCCATTGCGGTAAGCGTTGCCTCCATATTCGACATATTCATTCGGTACCCGTGGAACAGGTGGTGGTTGCGATTGTTTGGGGGTTCCGAACACAAGTGCATGGGAGTGGTCACTACCCTCAGAATTCTGATAAGCAGAACCTGCTCGAGAATGTTGGGAGCGCGCCGGAGCGTGCCCTCTCGACTTGTACGAAGGAGCACGCGCGTGCCGAAGGTCGCTTGCGCTGGCACCAGGGGTCGATGGTCTGGGATGAGGTGGGCTAGCCGTCACAGACGGCCGACGAATAGGAACTATTGGCTGAGCCAGTGATGACGTTGAACGGTTGAAAGGGTTCTTCAAAGCAGCAGGATAAACCTGACGGTCAATCTGCGGAACTGGCGGTGCTTCAGCAGGCTTTGAACTTTTGAATGCATTCCGAAGAGAGGCAAATGAAGCTTTCTTGGGGACAGAGGACGCAGTAGCAATGGACGTCTGCGACGAGTTCGCGTACGATCCGTTGCTTCGACTCGGCGTTTGTTGAAACGAATGGTTTGAATCTTCAGACGTTACAGAGTCCCCTCGAGAGTGAAAGTAACTTCTGTCCCCATTCGAAAAGCCATGCGTCGGCGACTCCTGGCCTGAATTTGAACCAAAACCAAAGCCTGTAGGGCGTCCGAAGGGTATGGACGTGGAATTTAGTTCGTCGTCGTCAAAGTCTGCAGGTTCAAACAAGCCGTTTAAGCGTCCTGTTTCATATGTCAAAGATATGTCATACCTGGTATTGTAATTTGGTTCAGTCCATCACTCATCTCAGCCCTTCATGAATATCCAGATGGGACGACGGTTCAAAGTAGGCTTTGCCGTCGGTGGTCGTTGTAGGAACGTTATTCGTGGTTCAACCCTAACCTCGGATACCGTTGTTATATTGACACGTGACCTTTGGCGCGTCCAGTCGCGTCAATATTTGCGTTTTACAGCTCGCGTGGACGGGTAATGGTATCGTGGCGAAGATTGTATTGCATACCGATAATAGAAGATATTTTGCAATAAATATGAGTTGTTTAAACCCACGAGGCACGTAAATATTAAATCGAAAGCCAGTCACACGTTATCTATGCCGGTATCCTTTTCGAGCAAGCGTGACATAGGTTTACTCCCGCCATTCACGGTCCATCACCCGTTCATCACACATTTCCACTTCGCGGCTCACTGCCTACCTCACGATCATGGCTGCGGTTGCAACAATGCACTCGGCGAACACGAATTCATCAGCAGCACACAAATACCGAGGAGCTGTTGTCGAAGTGAGACTAATTTTGTCAACCGAAGGCACCACTGACTAGCGAACTCTTCCAATTCACCCAGGATCTACAGTTGCCGCCAGCTTTTGCGCTTCCGCACAATGAACTCATAAGCCGTGCAATAGAGCTGGCATACGAGCGCGATTTCTCGTACATACCGTGCACCCTGGGTCTCCTTTTCATTGCTACATCAATGCTGACTCCATTGGTTCTTACAGAGTATTATCTCGAGAACGTAAACCTCTCGGGTATCTGGACGTTCCCGCCTTGAAAGCAAAATGGGAAGCTGGGACCGCTGCTCCTGTGTGCCTCATTCCCCCTGCATCAACGTCCTGACGGCTCATTCCCATTATAGAGTGACGGAGTGATCAAACACATGACGAAATTTCAGCGGGGGACTTCACAACCGTACAAGCTTATTACCCCTTCAACGCCACTCGACGAACTTGAAGAGTTTTTGGAGCACAACGGTTTTGCGCTAGGTACTGTTTGTGTGCTGTACCTAACCCCCAGCAACTCAAATCGCATGTGATATACAGTGACAGATGACAATCGGAAGTTCGTACTTGCAGTGGTGACACAACAAGATTTGGAGGTAATTGTTTGGCTAGTGACCGTTGCTCAAAATTTTGACATAAGTTCCTGCAGAATTTTGTTTCCAGACGAGGGTTATGAGTGTCACTCTTCCATTCAGTTGCGTTGCATACTGTATCAATACATCTGATTTATCACAAGTACTATTCAAACTTGTCGCATCAACTACGTATACACCATCATATGCCACCATCTGGATGGCAACCTTTCATGAGTTGCAATCAGAAGGAACTCCGATTGATCCTAATGCCATTTTCAAATCCGGAGGCAAAAGCCTTCTTATTTCGTGCATTTGGTTTCAGTACAAAACGCATGCCAGCATGCCATCATTATATGTTTCAGTGATACGGTAGTATTGTACAACAGGGAAAGCAAGTATCGATCACAACAATTCATGTTGAAAGCAAAAATGAAACAAAATTATGCAGCTAAATCTAGAAAAATATACTCGTCAACAGTAAATTATTTTGTGCAGATGGGACAGAACAAGTGTGCGAAACGAACGTCTGAAATGCTAATAGACCTTTTTTTACATTTCGGGTGCTAGGCGTGCCAGGGCATTTGGTGGAGCGGATAATAATGATAAATCAGATCAGGCTTGACTCCGAGAGGTGACCGAGAACGAGGACTTCGCGAACTGCGACATGCAAATGTCAGATGCAATTATTACGTGAGTCATATGAAAGTGACACACCATGGTTGAGTACTTTGGATGTTGCACGTTGGTCCTAAGTAAATGAAAGATAAGGGCGTTAGGGACGGAAATAAAACATAGGGACATGACACGAACTATTACACATGTTCGGTGTAAATACACCTTACGTGAAGGTTCCGGCGCACATAGCTTGTGCATCGTCAGGAACGTCGTGAACAGGTCTACACGTGTGCCAGCAGGTGAATATGAAGCTCCGGACCTATAGCACAAATCAGGAAAGTGACGCACATCTGCTCACGCTGTCGATGTCGTTTTTCTTCCCGTTCTCGTCATTGAATGTTGGTACATATTGCGAAAAACGTGTGCCATGGCGAAGTTTCTCCCGTAATACGTCCATTTTGTTGAGGAAAAGCATGATCTCGACGGAGCCGAGTAGTCGGTTCGAACATACGGAGCGCCAGAGTTGCATCGTGTCATCCTGGTGGCGCCGAGCGGCGTTTGAGTTAGGGGGGACGTAAGTTGGCAATCGGGATGTAAAGACGCACGAGTCGATTCACGGACGGATCCTCAGAGAGTGTCTCGTTAAACCCGGATGCAGGAGCGAGAAAAATAATTGCATTGACTGCAGAAAAGTAAAAGATCAGGAAGGAGAACACATAGGGAGAAGTTGTACGCGTACTGTCATCGAAAAATTGCGCCCAGGCAACTAGAGCAATGGTCGAATTAGCGGAATTTCGTGTCAATGAACGTCTACACACCTCTCTGTGACCGCGCTCCGCCGCAATCGTACATGATCCATTCTTGCCCAGTTTCTTGACCTGCGCATAGCGGGTAAAAAATTAGAGCGCCCCTCATTAGTCAAATGGCGTTTTGCGTACCGTGCTCCATGCGTAAACGATGCTCCTCGACACCAATAGTCGACAACCGGGCTCGTAAAACATCCTCTGAGAGTCCTTACGTAAGCCAAATCGTGAAGGGATGTGAAGAAAGGTCTAACCATTTGAAGGGATGTAGTCCTTCGCCGTCACCCTCAGGGCTTCGGGTAGAAAGCTACCAGTCCACTGATCAGTTTCCGGTGCCTCTCGCGGTGGAGACAACCGACAGTTATAAATGTGATCAGAGATAGAAGACTCACAACCCTGATTGGTCTTGCGATGACACGCCGTTACGTTTCAGCAAACTTTGCACATCCCTGTTCCGCCATAACGCGTTGATATCCGACCCACAAGCTGCAATAATGTTATGCGCGTCCTCCAATTCGCGTTGTTGCCGCTTTGTGTCGAATTCTTGCTGGCCACGATTTCTCTTCCAGTCCGAATTAGACCGCACGCGAACGCCGAGTTCAGAGAATAAAGGATAACACGGCACGGACGCTGTAGGTGTCCCGAAGTTCACTGAGTCGGCGAGGATACAAGGAGCGGATGAAGTAGCGTAGGGTTCGGCGGTGAGGCGACGACTGAGCACAGCCTCTATGTTCTTGAGTGGCCCAAGGCTCAATTTTAGACGGCGGAGTTCGGTCGAGAGAGTCGGCGGATTACCGTTGGCACTCCCTGGCCTGGAGGTTGATTTCTTTCCGGACTCTGGTGGTTGCGGTCGCGCGGGCACGGTAAGGAGATCGACAATATAGTTGACTGAGCGGACGAGATTCAGGTGAATAACCAGACGCCATGCCTCGGCCTCCGCGCGGAATACGTTCGGTGCGAAATTGAGCTGGAAGTTTTTGAGAGTTGTAGATTTTCCGGACTCGGCTTGTCCTTTGAGGTCGCACGTCAATATCAACAGTGAGAGGCGTTCAGCCACCATACTCACCCAACAGCATTATCTTGACATCTGGTTTTTTACGCTTCCGTTCGATACGTTCCCTGTCGATGGCGCGGTTGATCTCGTCGTTGACCCGGCGAGCCTCGCGCTCGAGCTCCACCCTGATACGCGCATCCTCGCTTGACTCGTGCTCAGGTGGTGGCGGCCAACTCGCGTCCGTCGGGCGGCGATAGGAGATGGTGGAGAGACCACCACGGTGCATCATGGTGGTGTAAAGCAAAGAGGTAGCAGTGGATGTCATATCGCCGCAAAATAAAGCATAGCAATGAAAGGAGAGAGCAGGGATCCCATTTCCGACTCACAAACATGACGCTGCATGTGTTCCTGCCTCCAGATTCCGGCTAATCCCAGTAGGCGTGACAACCGGGCTATTTCAACATAGATCCGATCTGCTCTCGGCAGGTAGGTTCTGTATTCAGGGAGCTTTTACGCAATTCCACGTTATCGACTCGCTATCCCCATGGTGGACACCAGGTGGGAATGGATGTGTATGTTCGTACCGAAATCCCCCTCTTCGTGAAGCCGAACGCAACTATTTTTTCGAGTCACCGAATGAAGAACCGATGGTCCCAGCCGCCAATATACACGGCCCTGCATTTTAGCTCCGGCGAGTGCACGCAGTCTGCCGAACAGAGAAAGCCCATATGTTTTGTTCACAAGACATGGATCGCTGGTTTTGCGGGAGCATTGGATTTGTCGCCAAAGTCATCATCGGATAAATGCATCAGCCCACAGTCGTCTTATCATCTGGAGACCAAGGGAGCTATAGCCAAAAACAATTTGACTCCGTTGAAACTTGAAATCTTTTGGTGGCGCAAAGTAGCAACAGCGGAGGTGAGATATATCCGTGCCACCAGAGAAGCCATGACTAAAGACGAGAAACCCACGTGCGGAAGCTCCAGACCTCGATTGAGCATTGCAGCTTCAAAATACCATCGGTCGTCAGGATAAAATGTTACCTGCGGTCCGTTAGAGCCGAAGACCGTTGCAATTGCGGCTCTCCGAGTCGGAACGTTTGAACAAACGTCGATCTCGACGATCGCAAATTTTATGATGGCATACAGTCAGCAAGCGTGAATGAAGCATATCCAGGACGATGTTCGCGCGACCACCGCATCTCTCAATGACAGCAGGTAGTTTTCTTACCTCCCGCCGCCGAAATATCCGAACCCGAAGCCAGAGTAATTAAATATGACCATCGGTTTTGCTCTAATCTAAGCTTCACAGCTTTAACGCCAAGCGTCTATCTATCGAGGATCATCTGGAACGCATTTTCTCGAAGAAGGCTAGTTCAAAATGTATCATTCTCGATCCCCGTTTCTTTCGGCCGTTGGAGGGGAACGAGGAACGCATATAATCAGCGCATGATGGAGTAGTGTCGGCATATTTGTCCATCGGTTAATACTTTACGTCATTCCATCTCGACTAAACCTGTTCGAGGGACTTACGGAAGTCTTGCGGATGGTCGATCCCAACCATGGGATGGTGACCACTGACCAACCTGGCAAAGAGAACAAACGCAGCTATAATCGATCTCCCCATCGTGCGAACCATGATCTGTTTTTATCTGCTCTCACATTTGGTGTTATCTCCACAACCTCAGTCGTGTCAAATTAGCGCAATGAAACGAGTGACCCAGAAAAGATTACGACCCGATAGTGTGTCACAGTCTAAAAGCTTGCTCCGAGTCTATCGGAAACTTACACAGCGCTCTGGACCAGGGCGCCAATGCATTCAAGTGTGCAACGCTTTGGCGCTTGAGTAGAGGAACAAATTGTGTGGACGTCTGAGTCTCTATTTTCGCATAGATACTTGTTGCCCGATTTCGTGAAGGAAGCTTCGAAGCCTCCCCGCATACAGCCAAGGAAGAACGAAAGGCGAGGGTGCCGTTGCGGGGTCAGACACCTTTCTTACCCACGCACAAGGCATTCCCGCGAACTTCCTTGTCGACCAATGGGATGGTATGACTATGGTATGATTCGAGCCCGATCGAGAACCAGTTGTACGGCATATTCGTCAAGGGCGGTACCTTTGCGGTGTGGGGTGGTTAGTGCTGGAGATAGAATAATTGTGCAACCCTGCACGAAGAAAATCCAGAGCCACGAAAGCCGCGGCATTGCGGCAGCTTTTCTCGTTCCATGTAGAAGAGGGAATGCCTAGAGCGTATAATTAACGACGCAAGTATGTTTCGTTCCTTGTCGTTTGGGGGAAGCAAGTTTGGCTAAGTGGGATCTACGAAACCGAACGTATTCCAGAATTACAACATACGCTGATATGTGAAGTCCCCCCTGCCTCTTCTGTACCTCACCTTCATTTCCGCGAATCAATGCACCCGATTTAATTTGAGGCATTACGCCTCCCCCACCCTTCTTATATCAATCGCAAAGAAACAAGACTTGCACGGAGTGAATTGGTGGTACCTTCTCGGCCAAAGACAATGTGGCGGACCTGCAAGTTCATTCTAAAGGCACAGAAGTACATTAGCTCGTAAAAAAACGGAACTGCAAGGTCCTATCGGTTTGAGAAAGTGATAAGGGACGTTGTGTTCTTTCATCAGAACGTCTTCAAATGTTCGATGCGCTGTACTCTTGTTTAGAATACATGCTGCATGCGTGTACGGCTCGAGCTTGATAACGTCTGAGTGAATTTCTGAGAAGAAATCCGAAGACTAAGAGTGAATCAGACCTGAACGGCCGAATTAATATTAAGATTATAAAATACTACGAACTCGGAAGGGATGACATTATTGGTTGCGCAATTTTTTACACCACCAAAGACATAGCTATTCATCCGGCATCCAAGAGTTCCAAGAGACAACTTTGCTATGGAACGAAATAACGTAGGCCTTTTGCTTTCTGCTGCTGCATCGCCTGACATGTCTGTATTCGTCTGTATTATCATGACGACATGCACCACGTCCCAGAATTCCTCGCCGAGTGGCATGAAAGAGGCCATGGACGTCTCGGCCAGTCTTACTAGTAGAAGAAACTTTGATGATCATAGGCAATGAGAAGCATCCAGCAGAAATGATTGACGAATAATGGAATGAATGGGCCAAACAGTGTCGTACAATTTATGATGGGGGAGTTGTCCAGTAGCATAGCAGCCAAACATTCGTTGTGCATTCCCCGCATACCGGAACATTATTAGCAGCAGCCACCAGCTACTGGGAGAGTTTCATTTCCGCACCGCGACCAAGAGTGCTTCTTTTGACGAATAAGCGAATGAGTGTGCTTAAAGTTTGGTAATCTTCTCATTGAGAATAACCGGAGGCGCCAAGTGAATCCGAAGGTTGCATCACGGACAAGCGAGTGACTTCCAATAAAAACATACGATGAGTTCCTAAGAACCGCGAAGTACAGTAATCCGGGACTCAGTTGGTTCCAGTTTCCATAACATACAGCGTTTGCAAATCCAGGCCCAACAGGTCGCGAGGTAACCCTTAAGCGATATTTTTCTTCCAGTTCAGATTGGGTAGAAGAAGTTACGCAAATCGCAATCAACATGGCTTTTCTCCACATATTTTAGCTGGCGTTAGAGGTTTTGGTTGCATAGATTATCAAAACACACGAAGAAGAGAGCATAAATGGAATTCAGCGGGAAGGGAATTCGGATTGCTTTGAATGGCAATAGTATGTTAGTAGCTATAGGCACAAGCGAACCAGTCGCGAAGCTTCGCGATCAGAGATTCGTAGATACGTAGATGCGGCCAGATCTCACCAAGGAAATTGCATGTCCTTGTTTCCAAGACGAGTGTTAAAGCTGTGAATCTTCTTGGATCGGTTTCTACAAATGAAGGAACATAGCGCTCAGTCCCCTGGATCGCCGTGGAAGTAACTCGTGAAAAGGCAACTGAATGACCGCCCCGCGTCGACTTATTTCGAGGTTGAGTTGTTCATCGCGGCGTGTCATGCAATTCTAGTGAAGGTCAAGGTCAAGTCCAATCCAAGTTGCATTAACCATTCTCCTCGTATTGGCGTTGAAGACTCGGAGTACAGTAGACTCTTGGAGAGAGAGTAAAGATGAAGGTGCTTACCTAAGATGACGCCACGCGGCAAGGAACAAAAGACGTCACCACTATTCGGTCTACGCCGCAGTTGCCATAAAGCCTGGCACCACCCATCCACAACTCATTCTTTCACCACCATCATCACATCATGGTTCAATCCTCCGACGTTCTCCTCATCATCGTAGGTCGCCACATATTTTGTTTGAAGTTCAACTCATTTATGTTGCCACGGTGTTAGGTCGCTATTCTCTTCCCACCCGCAGCGGCTGGTTTTATCACAGGATGCAGCTGTGATCTCATCATCAATATCGTCTTGACGATGTACGTCGACAATCTCATTTTATCGTCGAACTTCTTGATTTAATGAATTGCCTTGTGTAACAGCCTTGGATACATTCCGGGACACATCGTGAGTTCTCGATAAGGTTCTTCTGGGCGATAAGGCGCTAACGAGCCATTTTTACAGCACGCTTTCTGGCTCATCTACAAGAAGATGAAGGCCGAGGAGCAGTATGGTCGTGGCGGTTTCCAATGTACGTACCCTGCCCTCCACAAATTTCATCTCGTGTATTTACATTTCTCGCGTAGATGTCGGAAACGGTCACTATGAGCCTCTGTACACCACCCAACCTGTTCCTCAGCAAGCTGTTCCCCCCAACTACGGAGCTACCAACTAAATTTGATGTCACCGTGCTTCCCCTGTGAAGGACTTGAGTATACCTAGGACGCACTTCACGAACGTAGTTACATAGTCTTCGGTTACTGTGGATCTCTATCTAGTCGCTGAATACGAACATGCTTGTCAATTCTATACATACAATTTCCGTGTAACCTCCACCAGAATGAGTCGAAATTGGTGAAATATTGCCAGTGAATACGTCATCTATGGAATTCGGAAAATAACAATCCCAGCTCTGTCAGCATCTACATCTTTCTTGACTTCCTTACTATCTTTGCTCCGCACGGCAGCTGCAACCAAAAGGGTCACCGCACCCTTCAACGCTTCCTTCCTCTCTTCCTCCGTGGACGAATCTGTCTTAGGCACTATGACCCGTTCCCAGTCAACACACAGTCCGAGATACTCGAACAGCACGTTAACAACTCCCATGAATTTGTTTTGTAGATCATTGGTAGGCTGTTGTGCATTGGCATCACCCTGAGAATCCTCCGGGGGCACGTCAAGCTTCTGAAGGGATTCGAGGGTGAGCCCGTCCCATGCAAGGAGTGGTACACCCAGTTTCGCTGGCAGCACGATAGCAGGACACCCATTCAGCAAAACGTAATTAATAACGCTCTCACCGGGGCGTTGACTAGACGTCCATATTCCTGCCCGATGAGGCTTGAGCCCGAGTAGGAGAAGGACAAGCCGGCGGGGAGTGGGAGGTTGCGGAAGTGGCGTAAGTTCTGGTGAGGGTGTTGGTGAAGGAGAACGTGAATGGGGAATATACTTGGAAAGGACGGGAAAGCGGTGCTCTAAGGAGCGTCCGCGGTGATTCTCGGAAGGGTTTGGTGGCGCCAGCGTTTGAGGATGCGCGGCAGGTGTAGGGGTTGGTGCTGGAGAGGCGGCGCATAGATTGATGTTGAATGCACTTTCGCGCAGAAGAGTTTCGCCAATCTTATAATCACCTATGCATACCCTCAGTACATATTCCAAAGATTGAACTTCAAATATTCGCATACCGTTTAAGAATGGCCCATGGCAAAAAACCACATCAGGCGTCATGGAACGCGGAATGATGGGTCTTCGTCCGCTTGCAAATAAATACGGCGAAAACCATCCCTTCTGAATGGCCAAGTAATCCTTCACACTCGCAAAGAGTGACGCATCCTTATGCACGGAGCTGCGAAAGAAACCCAAGCTTGCATCCTCCACCGTATGCTTGTACTTCAAGGTAATAAGTAGGGTTTTTGTTCCTGTAGTTTCCAGAATTTTGGAGTGAGTTGGTATGAGGTGTTTGATAGGATGCTCGATCAGGAGGTCATCCGCGGCTTTAGCGGAGAGCTCGAAGCTTGCGTGCATGCCTATTTCGACGAGGATCGAGTCCCCTAAGGTATCGACGACCACGTCGGCAACTGGACCCATGACGGGAGCAGCGACTGCCGCCATTCCGCCCTGTTGTGATCATAAATGTCAGATCTCGCGGGTGGGGTGCGTATCCGTAACTGGGTGAGCTTACCGTGCCCGCAATGACCGCGTGGACTACGAGGTCTCTAAATCGTATGCAAGGAAGAAGGAGTGGACTGGAGTCTCCCCACTGCATATCAAATCATATCATGGGTTAATCGTGATACGCATCGGTGGCGAGAAAAGGTTAAGTAACGCACAGGCGACAAGCAAACCACCGACGTTCCAGCAGCCCTAAGACTCTCGTAGGAAGACATCACTATCCGACCAGTCATCGACTTGAGTCGCAAATTTCGTCAGCATCCAGAAGCTTTCTCAACAGAAAATATGTGCACTTACACCGGCTAACTTCCTTACGATCCATGGTGCCGATTTCTCTGTTTCGTCTGTGACAGACGAAGGATCAACTGGTCCAAGAGGTGACGCGTCTGGCATTCAAGCAGGTGGTTTCGGCGTTAGCCGGTTCTGAGCAGTGGTCTTTCCTTTCTTACCATCACCATCATGGCGTGAACTGGGGCGTTCTGACAAGACAGAATCTCTTTGAGTCCCATTAGTTCGTCTCCAACAAATTAGAAGGTTGTCACATGCCTTCTCTCAACATCCATTAGATGCATTAGCACCTATATGCAACTTTCGGCCGAATATCCATGGATCCATTACTCTTACTGTACTCTTCCTGTTGGCGAGACTGAAGTCATGAGCTGTTTCGCCGAAATCACCGGCGCATCTAATGACACTCCGTCGGCATCTTCGTGGGTGGCGCGGAATGCTTGTCCATCTGTTCTAAAAGACTAGCTATAATTCTTCAAGAGATCTGAGGAATACTTTATGCTCTATTGAGTGACAGAATGGACAAAATCACCCCATGGACAAACGGGAATTATTTTCCGCGCTCAGAGATGCCATGCGCATATTTCATCAACCGTGGCGCTATTTTCGAAGATACACTTGCCCTTGAATTTACGAAAACATTCCACCGGTTGCACACACTATGCGAACACATCTTTGACAACGTGAACCTCCCCGATGACGGCAATAGTATTCTACAATGGTGGCCTAGGAGTTGCAGACATACAAACCCTTGGCCGTTATGAACAGCATTTTTCTGAATCAACGGGTATTTTAGCTGTTCAGTCTCGAAGCCAATTTTACTCCGAGCTTCCCCATGTACGACCGGGTCGAAACAAATAATCAGTTTTTCACGGTCATCCAGGATATCTCCAATCAATCTTTTCGTAAATCCATTCCTTCGCAATACCGTAACGCCAAGAACTGATTTCCTGGAGGGCCATAACTTACCTTGTATGCGTTCTTACCCGCTGCAGCTTCGTCCGTGTCAGGTTGGAGTCCCTCGTCGAACAATACACTCGATGAGCTACCAAGGCCAAAGCCGTGATATTGATCAAATCACATACATTGCACTTGCCTCCTATGGCATATTACCACGAACAACGAGCTCGTGGTTTGTTTTCGAAGGTGTATCATGCGCACAGGCATGATGCACCTCCAATTAGTTATATCAGCGGCTCCAAGGCAATCTACTATCCGCTCCTCCCCAGCCTACAACACATATCGTTCTTCCTGGACCTGGCTTTGCCGACGGACGTTCCGCACACGCGACACGGGTTTCATGATTGATCCAGGTGCACAACTGGACGACTCAATTTACATTATAGATAGAGCCTCGGTGTATAGCGGTCAATACTTTTTGGACTCATCGCTTATGATTTCACGCGACATCAGTTCAAGAAGAGATGTCTGTTTCATGTCGCCGGCAGCCGTGCGCAAAAATTGCAGGTGTAAAACGAAGAGGAAGGTGGAAGAGTTGGAATATATGGAGCTTCAACCCACGATGCTTCACGTTGACACCCAGTATTAGTATTCTTTCAATGTGCTAGGAGCTGATTTACAGGATGCGAATAGTGATGATCACTCCGCAGAATCAAATTGAGCTTGAACATTATACATTATTCGTCATACCGTAGCACCCGCGATTCAGCCCAATATCTGTACTCAATATGAGTCTCATTATTTACAGATCCAATTTGTGAAATCAATTTGCGTAACGGATATTTCGAAGTCAGAGCAAGTTACGACATGTCAAAAGGCTCCACTGTGTAAACTTGTTTTGAGGTTGTCGATAACTTTTGAAAATTTAAAAGAACGACAATGTTGAAATAGGTTTGACAATATTATTTTCTGTATCTTCGTGGTGCTACCTCAATTTCCCCCGTATTTGTTGCCTTCCGAACACATATTCGACCGTAATGCGCGCTAAACCACATCCTGTTTCAGCATTCAACCCTACCGACGAGCTCGGGCGCCTGGTATTTTTGGTGGCAATTGCCGCCGTAGCCCTCAACCCCGAAATGTGACTAGGTATCAGATGGATGCTTCGAACTTCGAAATATTTCAAGGATGCTAGTGCGGGCACTGACCAAGTCATGAGATTGGAGGTTCAACATGTCAATACCTGACAGGATGTAGTCTTTCCTTCTAGACAAGTCGCTTGTTAACGTTGCAAACCCTCGACATCGAAACATGAACGCATTTATAGCTCGCTCGCGGGTTGTCAGCGGCGACCATGTGAACCCATATCGGTTTGTAAGCACTTTTACGATCTGGGGGATTTTCCTGAATGGCTGGAACGTGATTGTATGGCTCTGGAGGCGTCATTTCGGGGTAGTATGCCAAGTCTCCATTCACTCTTCGCATAAATGATGTGTCTTAGATATGGATCACTTGATCGAGGCACGCATGGGCGGTAGATCCATCCGGGTGAAGCGTTGATAGAAGGTATGACTTGAAAGTCGGTTCCGCGCGCTGTGCCGGTGCAGGCTGCGAGGAAATTGGCGCAGAAAAAATGATGGAGGGTTGGCGCACATGCGTGAGGCTTTTTACGATTTTTTATTGTTTATGATATGAGGGAAAGGGAGGAGCGAATAATAAAATAAAATAAATGAGACGACCCACCGCCTCGCAAATATCCGTCAATAGAACTTGGAATTGGCCGAAGACTATCAAGTCCATCTAACCCTTCCCTCAAGTCTCTCCCACTCCCGCCCACCTCCTCATCGTCGCTAACAGCGGCCAGCCCTCTTTCTGATCCCTTCCTCATCAACGTCGTCCACGGGCACCATGGCGGCCCCGTCGGCAACGACGTCAGCATCGTCAGCGAAATTGCCGACCCTCTCTTACGCCGACAGAGCAAAAATGGCTGCAGCATCTGCAGCATCCTCCTCGTCGCGCTCTCGTTCGACGACGTCCACGACAACGTCCAACGCTGGCACACAGACTGGCACAGAGACCAACTCACCGTCATCGTCAGCGGGAAACATTACCCCTAGCTCGTCAGTCATACTCACCCGGCCGGGCACCCCTCCCCAGGCTGCTCCACCCAAAATCAACGGCACAGACCAGCCGCCGCCCAAGTCACCCGTGAAGCCGGTTCCGCCGCCAAACGTCTGGGCTGCACGAAAAGAGCAGATGGCGCAAGCTCAGCGGTCACAACCATCAACTCGCCCGCAGCCGCAACTTCAACCTATAGCTACAACTGAAAATACACCAACTGCCTCATCTTCTAATGCTACGTCTCCAGTCTTCCAGACGGTCAACAAGCGCGCGTCTCATACACGGCAGCCGCTGAACGGGATCGCCAATCATGAAACTTCTGCAGTCTCACCCAAAGCTCGTGAAGAGCCTTTAGCCACGACAAACACGAATTTAACAGCGCCTCCTAGTATAGATGATGCAAAAAGCTGGCCTGAGATGGGAAAGCCCGTCCAACCCACACCGTCCGAGTCAGAAAAGAAAGAGGCTGTGGTAGGAAATTCGCGGAAGGGTGAGTTCGTCGCATCTGTTTGCTTTTTCTTGACCACTTTGCACACGGTCACCCCCGATGAACGTATCTCCGTTGTGTACACATACACTATCGTCGCCGTCCCTCAACATGGTTAGAACCATACTAGTTTGGTCCCATTTATTATGCCATCACGGCACGCGACGACTTCTAGTTGACCTTCGGATCTGACCCACCGTTTGGCCACCTTTACCTCAAATTTCTTTTCAAGCCATTACACCTAAGCATGATTCAAATTGACTGGGAACTCATTGATCAATATTTTTCAGGCGCGCCAAAATGGGTTCCCATTCCCGCTACAGAGCTCCAAGCCGCAGCAGACGCGGTGCACAAGGCCCAGTCGCACTCACGTTCCCACAAACCACATTCACGTAACCCATCGCAGCCTCAGTCGCCCTCGCATTCGCGCAATGCGTCGAGACATCATCCTAATAGCTTGCACGGTGGCAACAGTACTACCCGTGGTACGCCGCATCAGCATCACAGCCACGATATCGGCAATGGCAACATGGTCAATGCGGAGTCGAGAACGTCTGGTGATACGTCGCTCTCACAGTCTCGTGCAGCGTCGGCCGCGCACTCGCGTGTTGGCTCTGTGCAATCAAGTCCGTACCCGCCACGAGGAAGGAGGCTCCCGGATGAGAGCATCGCTGGGCCCAGTGGATCCCAATCCCATCCCCATCAGAATGAGACTGACATCGCAGTAACCTCAACGACCTTGAGTACGAATGTCGAGAATCAGATATTGGAGTTGGCCAATGAACCAGGTGGACATCCGCAAATGGCGACCGTGGCATCTCAAACACAAGAAGACCATGAGCAGCGCCCAGCGCCACATCATCATCAACCCATTCAGCTTCCACATGCTGATCAGCCGTATTCAAGCGGAGCCATACCACCAGGTCCAGGTCCTGCACCATATTCGTCGCAATCTCCCGTATATTATGGAGGACCACCGAATGGACCGTCGTACGGTGGGTCCCCGGGACGTAATGTCTACAATAGCCTCCCGCCACATGCAGGTGGCGGAGGCGGGTACGCGCCTCCCCAACCTCAACCTCAAGGTGACAACACCCCACAGTATCCCATATTCCCTCCATACGCACTACCGCATGCGTACGCTCAGCATGCTTATGCACCGTATCCGTATGCACCGTATGGTTACTACCCACCACCGCCACCATCCGGCCAACTTGAAGTGCCCGAGCAGGATATCCAACACCAGCACCAGCATCAACTTCATAATAATAACGTCCCTGCGCCGTATGGGAATCACCAGGGTGCGGGAGTGCCGCAGGGGCATTACAACCAGTTCGAACAAGCTCTGCAGGGGAGTGGGCCGAGCGGCGACGTGTCGTCATCCCGCTCGATGATACTTTTGTCACCGCAGCTTCCACCGGCGACTATGCGTTCAAGGCCACCACCTCCTCAGGAGAGCACTGCGGTCGCTGGATATCGGGACATCGCAGCCGTCCCTGTCAGCCCGCTCCTAAACGCGTCAAATCGCAGGACCGCAGACCAGGACGCAGCGATATCGCCTACGGCGTCTACGCATTCCGCGCAGTCACCCAACGAAATAGTGAACGGCAATGCTCGGCAACAGGCTGAGCCGAAGATGGTGTTTGGAAGCATTGGGAGACCTGGTGGTGTACGCAGCCCGTCGCCAGCGCGATCGCCCGTACCGAGGCCGCCGCAGGTGAAGTCGACTTTGGGACTGGATGTGGGTGAGGAGTACGTTGGTGGTGGTGGTGGGATATTTGGTGGCGGGAAGCTCACATTCACGGCGTTTTCGATTGGGGTTAAGCCTGGTGAGGCGGGGCCGTCGGCTGTGCGAGTGCCAGGGAGGATGAAGAGTAAGGCAAAGCTCAGGGATGGGGAGAAGAATGGGAATGAAGCGGCGATAGGGAAGGGAGACGTGCCGCAGGCTCCTCAGAGTGACGAAAAAGAGGAACAGGGAGTGAATGCGGTTAGCAGCAGGAATGGAGATGGGGGAGTGAATGGCGATAGATGTGCTGATGGCAAGATGGTTGAGGTGCGCGTTATCGACCTTACCGACCCCGAGACGAAATGGGAGTTCGGGACGAGCAGTCAACCCGAAGTCTCCAATGAAGTACGACCCCAAGACGTGGAAGGCGGGATGATGAGAATTGACGAGCAGCAGGTGTTGACACCGATGCAGCAGGGTATACACCACCCACAACCACACGCGTTGCAGCCTTACTCGCATGCACCGCCGCCGCCGCCGCCTCCACATATGGGATTCCCTATGTCGTCTGGTGGTATGCCAATGAGTATGTCTGGACACGGACCGCCATTGACTATCCCATCTCCGAGTCCGCAATCTCAATCCCTGCAGTTACCAATGCAAGGCCCCGGTCCACACCAGCATCAGCATCCCGGTATGGGCGGCGGCGCTCCTTCCATGGGAGGAGGAGGACCTCCCTTGCTCTCACCACTGTCGATTACGGCGGGTCATCAGGGCCCGCTGGCACCACAGCCCAACGACGATGAGTGGGCTGTACGCGACTTTGGGTATGGGTTCGGGCCAGCGAGTGGGAGTGGTGGGTATGCGCAGGAGCGGATGAGGGATGATAGGTTGGAGAGGGAGAGGGAGCCTGAGAGGGAGGGCGCATATGCCAATGCGCCGGGCATTAGTAGGCGCAGTTCGAATGCGAGTGGGTATGGAAGTTATGCGCAGGGGTATGATAGTGGGAGAGGTGGGTATGAGGGGAGGGGAGGATATGAGGGGAGAGGTGGGTTTGACGGCCGTGGAGGGTATGAGGGAAGGGGGGGATACGATGGCCGTCCCGCGTACGAGGGACGCGGTGGGTACGAGGGGCGGGGTGGATACGAGGGTCGTGGAGGGTTTGAAGGTCGTGGAGGTTATGAGGGTCGTGGAGGATACGATGGACGAGGTGGTTACCACGATCGCGGATTTGAACGCGGTGGGTATGGTGGGCGACGGGGCAGAGGCGGTTATGGCGGACGCGGATTCTACAATTCTCGAGGTTACGGCGGACGAGGCGGAGGGCACGGAAATGGTCAGCGATATCATCCCAACCCACCTCCGCTCAATATTACACCTCCACCATATGCCCTCCCACCACAACACGTTGTCCACACCCAGACAACGCCGCCACCTCCAGCCCCTCCAGCACCGCAACAGCAGCAGCAGCCACAATCTGCTGGCCCGCCAGATTCTGCAAGTGAATACTATACGCCTCAACAACCGTTCATGCAATCACCCTATGGTCAATACATACCTTTACCGACTCAGCCATCACAGCCCACGACTATTGCGCAACCGCAAGCGCCAGTTCCGATGCCTGTAACCGTGTTGTCTTTCCCTCTCGACGCAACCAGGTGGTATCTCCTTGGTCAAATTGAATATTATTTCAGTGTACAAAACCTCGCTCAGGATTTGTTCCTCCGGAAACAGGTGTGTTTTTTGGTCTCTAAAATATGTCAATGATTCAAGGTTGATTCCAGATGGACTCGCGGGGATGGATATCTATCCCGCTCATCGCCTCATTCAATCGAGTCAAACAGTTGACTCTGGATGCTGAGATTGTGCGCGACGTCTTGCGCCTGTCCTCGCTAGTCGAGGTACACGTCGGTGGTGACCATGTACGGCTGAAGAACCAGTGGAGTCAATTCGTTTTGCCCGATGCCCCTTCCAGCTCCGTGAACGATATGTCGCAACCTGACGAGCTAGGCGAAGATACTACGTATGGGGAGGACGCAGACGAGGACGACGAAGAGGACGATGTTGTTTTCGTTCTTGGCCGTGATGCTGGCCGCTCATGGACTCCAGACCAGCGTTTCTCCAATCAGGCTACTCCAAATGCAAATCATTGACAATTCCGTATTATTCCGACCACATAGACTTTATTATTCTGTAGTGGTATGTCGCCGCTCCCTGTTGGAGACATTCCGTATTTTAACCACTTACCAGCTCAACCACAAATAGTGTCCCACACGCTGCGGAACCTCTCCATTGTCGATATTTCTTGCAGGAAACCGTTACGAGCACTCAATATATGCCGTACACCATCGGGATCGAAGTTCGTTTGAACATCTCTATGGTTCCCCACTGCGTGCTTCGTGCCGATGAAATCTTCTTTTTCTTTCTTACCCTCCTTTGTAGTTTCATACGCTTTCCTAGTGCATTTTGCGCCATCGTCGTCATATAAGCATTCAAGCCATCTCCCTTCATATAGCAAACCCATTCTCCAGCGCGCTCTTTCCCATCGGATTCCACTTGTTGCATTGCTCACGATATATACCGGGTTGATGATGTCGCCGATACGAGGTTTTACAACATAATGTACATATCGTCGGGGTTGTGTGTATGGTTGCAGTACCATAAAGACGAGTCGGGGATGGCTAACCGCGAGCCTTCTCGTCAATGCCAGTTTCGAACCATGCCAGATCAGGTGCGTCTGAACTTCCCGGTCCGACATAATGGCGATGCTAACGGAGGGGTAAGAAAGTATTATATGGCCAAAACATTGGATTCTCACCCAATGAAGTTTGTACCATATCCACGATACGCCGCAGACACCACCTATGATGGGTCCTGCATAATTCATCGTTGAGTCAGTGATTGGGAAAACTTGGGGCATTATGAGGACGCTGCCAAAAATAAATTAACACAATATTCTATGAAGCGATATGAAAACACACCCGGTTTCAAGACATGTCCTTCACAGAGCATGCATCAATGACGTCGAAATTTTAGGACTGTAATATGCTAACCATAGAATTGCGTATATATTCACAGCATAGCCCCATTTGCCCATGCTGAAGGGCCCCGGCGTAAATTGCAATTTCGGATTTTTCTGCATCCACAAGGACACCTTCGCTAAATGGGAATCTACAGCAACACTGTCCATGAACCACGACAGTTTCATGATTGCGTGTGTTACCATGTACGAAATGTCCAGCGCAACTGCGGTTATGCTGGCCAAAGCAGTTATAAATTATCAAACAACCAACAAAACGACATGTGCCTCTTACCTGAAAATAGCATTAATCTAAAGATTTTAAATAAATAATATCCTAGAAAGTATGCGATCCGAGTCCGAACTCACAGCCACGAAAGACGCTAGATACAGCAAACCGAAGAGTGTCGCTATGATCACTGTGAATACGACCGCATTTATGGGAGTTTTCGTTTCATTCCAAACTTTGGAAAGAATCTTTCCATCAGGAAGAGCATTCTATATAGAAATTATGTTCGTCAGAATATTGCGGTAAATTGCAAGGTGCATACATCTCGGGAAATTGCATATATGCCTTTCGATAGATGTCAGAGGTAAGAGTATTAAGTGCTTGTGAAGAACCCACTTCTAATGCACGCCAATTGGCATGTCGCAGCCGTCATAGTTTAGAGAACAATCACGAATGACCACAATGCCAAAGCACCCCTCTTGCCGAGGTTGTCCCATAGGATCTGAGGGTTATATTAGTCTTAGCAATTATCCGTCATATTTTCACCATGGACAAACCTGTGAAAATGCGAGACCAGTTGGGCCAGGTAACGATGCGAAGTCCCGAATACCATAACAGAGGGCAATATTGACAAAAAATCCGTGGCAGACGCTAACAGGGTGAGGGTTATCATGATGTTTGGTATTCTGTACCGGAAATGACCTTAACCTGCTGTCACGATCGCAACCGGAGTCGCAATCGCAGCATTCCTGACTTCTTCGTTTAAATCTGAAGGTATTGTTATAGGCATTGGAAGCGAGAACACTGCGTATATGCGCACGAGCAGCTCCGTCGTAGTCCGTCTGGTAGAAGTTTCAGTACCGTTGGCCATTCCCCCCATTTCCATCCGTTGGAAGGCAAAGCGTCTCACCATGACCCAGGCAACACTCAAGATGCCCAGGAGGAAGGCAAATGGGGGATTGTTCCAACCCGAATGATCAACGACCTTTCGAATACGGACTTTAGAGACTTGGAACCCCAAGAATTAGTATATTGACCTACACTGGTCCAAACGAATCTATGACTGGCGAGATTTTTTGCACCAGCGGTTGGGATGGCAATGATAATGGCAATGCTTGTCGCAATGTTTACGAAGACTTGCAGCTGCTAAGTCAATAAAATTGGTTAGGTGATGTTCCGTCGAAACCCACCATAGAAGAATGTGATTCGATGCAAGAATTTCGTTGGTAAGGTATTAAAAATACCAAGGCCAACGGTAAGCCCAACATACAGCCCAAGGGTCTGTCCCTTTGATGCAATGAATGCACCATCTGTGCTGATAGTGACCGCACCAAAAACCATTTGGGATCTCGCCAAGGATGGATGAGGTTTTTGAAATATTTCTGAACATCTACCACTTACGGTGCGAAAGTGACAGAGGCTGGCGTTGCAAGTTGTCCGACAACAGTGATCCTGGGAAGGGGTATAAATAAGTAGAATTTTGCATATAATGTCCTAAACCATAATACTACATACCAAGCCGACAAAAATGGGATGATTGATCTGTACTTCTTTGGGATAAGAAAAGCCGTACATGTGTATATTCCTCCAGCCGTGGGGTAGGCGGATACAAGCTCTAGTTCGCGCTAGTTTAGACATTCACAGTGACCTCAAGGGCTGGGGTCATACCGGCAACGGAGGCGGCGAGAGCGAAACTGCCAAAACTGCCGAGAAACCATGCCCAAATTGCGGTTGCTGGACCACCGAGCAACAGAGGGGTTATGAAGGTTGATGCGATACTGGCGGAACATCTGATCCATGGAAAATAGTCAGGAATTCCTTCCGACATCAAGGTGCTCGGATTATTGCCCCACCCGAGTATTCCCAATGCAAAGCTAATGGTGGTAAAATTTGTGAATTCCCTTTTCATCTCCCGTCGAATACCAAGCTGCTTAAGCCGTTCGTCATCCTGCTCGATGGGCGGGGGGTCATCGGGACGGTCGCGTTCCTCGATAGATTTGTCAATGTACATAGGGAGTGAGTGGAATGACCCCACAATTTTGTGTCAGAACTTATGTGATCGTTCTGCGAATCCCCAACTTCCCTCTGCATCGAGTACTAGTGTCAGAACTCTCACAATGTACGTTTGGCAATCCTTTTTCTTCTTGCTTCGACCTGATTGTCTTTGGGGTAAATGCCCCACCGTGTACACTGGGACTCCGCTTCCGCATTTCGCAATCATACCTGCAGAGTTCATAAGATGATAGAAGTTTAAGGGCTGGCGACGGTAGAATTAAGCGATGTCCTATTAACTCTGTGGGTGTGAGCTACTCGTATCATGTTACGAGGTTTGTATAAATTACCTTATAGTATGTAACAAATTTAAAACACCACGGCGCCTGTCCTATTCTTGGAGGCCATCATGAAACTCGCTCTTGACATCTTCGCCGCCAGCTTAGCCTGCATTCTACTTGTGACCCGATACATATATGCATATAGGGCTCGATGGAAAGCCGAAAGGCAGATTGAATCGAAATCCAGGGAAATTGACGTACTCGATGCGCTACCCGATCCTGACCCAATGCCTGACTTCGATTTGGTAAGAGCACTTCGAACTCAACATTGAACCCCATCACCTCTGCTTTACGCAACGAACATGTTAATAGAGCACCGCTACAACGCGAAATCATGTCTATGTTAATAAAACTTTGCGTTACCCCTACTACCAGGTGAGTAGTGTATCTCACGCCGATCCTCCAAGAGAACACAGCCAACGCAACTTGCCTCACAGACGATGTCGCACCAGCCCATGCATATCAACGACTGGATAGAAATCGACAAAGATTTGAAGTGGTACATCGACGAGAAAGCGCGAGTGATCAGAGAGAAAGGTGAACAACACACGCATATATGCACCAGTTGCCTGGATACAGGCTCATTTCGCTCCAGGCAAACATGTCGTCGATTCCCTTCCTGAGAATGACGATGCGTGCGGCGAGCTGATGGAGATATTGGTTCAATACCTTCCAAAACGGTACCCAACTCTGTTTGAAAGGCTCGACTGCGAAGGAGGGGGAATTTGGAACAAGGTGACTCAAGAAAGGTTAACCGGGTTGGAAGGGAAGAAAGGAGTGGATGCGCTACTTGCCTGTTCTCGGTGAGATATGATGCGTGCAACAACCCTGAGGCTTATGAGGAACAGTTTGGTTGAAGACGATTTTTTAATGGCTCGTGAGCGGGACGACGGACAGGTGTATTTCACTGGTGGCTTGGTAGCCTTTCCTGGTAAATCTACCCAGAATGTGCGCAATTCGGGATCTTAACGAGAATCCAGGCTTTTATCTCCTGTCAGATAAACTCAACAAGTCCGTTAGAGAAATCCACCAACCAGTGCCATATTTCAACGAAAAGTTGTCGCTGAGTGTGGAGCGAACGCTCAAGCGTTTCAAGCCAGATGAACCATTCGAACGTACCAGTTGGGGGATTGTCGATGATAGTGATCTCCACTGGCGTGCGCATACATATGTTTTTGCAGGCTTAAATTGGTGGACTAACACACTGACCTCAGATAACATTGCGACACATGATGCCAGCGTACCAGAGAAGCTTCATCCAAAGGATTTATTCTTTCGGGTCGACCACCAGACATTTCGGAAGCTTCCTCGAACTAGAGGCATAATATTTGGAGTGTGAGCAATTGTAAGCAATAACATTTCGCAGACCTCTCGAATGTCTTGCAGGCATCCTATTATGAAACGCCTAGAGGACTTTGAGGACAGTCCACTGATCCCAGAACTATTGATCAAAATTCACGAGCATTCTGATGAGGTTCTGATTAATGTGAGCGCAGCGATCCATGCCGAAACCCAGCGATTGTGGCTGATGACAAGACAACTAGTACAAACTTGGTCCCAAGTATCAAGACAAGATGATTCCCTATTTGCGTGGGTTGACGGCTAGACAGATTGAGAGAGGGTTGATCAAGTAAGTTGAACGTCTCAGTATGGCTTGCCCATTCTTACATTCCATACAGTGGGACGGAAGATGTCGCCAAGTTTCGGGAAATGATCAAAGAAGGACAGGAGTATCCGAGTAGCCAAACGTCTTTGAGCGTCCCGACAGAGTCCGAGATTAATTTAAGCATGCAGTGATTACCGGAGCATCTTGTCGTTCAAGGTGGATGATGTACCAACGATTTAGCTGCTGGACAATGAATGGGTTAGTAATGGCATCCCGGCCCATCCATCATGGATTTGAACGATGGCCTTAATTCGATAGAGCTATAATGAATTCACGCTTTGGCACTGTCACAAACTGCAACGTACATCCCGAAAATGAGCTGAGGCTAGAAAATTCCTTGGGATTTGGCGATTCAACTTGCTGTTGAGACTTCGATGAAATGGACTGCACTGTAAGCTCGTCGACGTACCACACAGCCCTTGATTGGGTTGAATATAAACCTATTAGCAGCTTTCAGTGTTTTCTTCGTAACTCGCACTTCGGACTGAAAATTTAGAAGCGACATAATAGGGAGGAGGGAGCCTATTAGGTTCACATCATCGACATGGAGAGGCTGGTGAAAGTAAAAATTAGGCTCGTAACCAGCCCCCGTAGATGTCTAATCCGAGCAGCGAGCACGGAGGAAGCAGGAGAGTGTTGATATTAATAGGTTCCACCACTGCCTATTAACTCAAGGGAGTGCTGGTTACGAGCCTAAGTAAAAATGGCAACTACAATCAAGAGGGGTCCGTAACTGTAATTTTTGACACGAACCCCCCATAGGACCCCGAAGACAGGTTACCCTACTTTTCGCCGCCAAAACACGACAACAAACCCAGGAGTAGTCTATAAAGTAGGGTGTATCGTCATGAGAAAGCCATTTCATATCTTTCTGTGAATTCAGAACGGACTTCACGCGTGCAAAGAATGCGAGCATTTAGCTGGTGTCCAAATCAAGCTGACCGGAAGCCACCTGAATGCCGACAGCAACATCGCCGAAGTGCTGTCGCAATCACCACGGGCCAATGGTAGCAAAAATTCATTCATATAACCATATTATACACTGAATGAATCCTAAATCTCAAAAAAATTGAGGAAACGAAGATGTCGAACATTGGACTCGAGTGCGTTTGGCGGCGAAAAGTAGGGTAACCTGTCTTCGGGGTCCTATGGGGAGTTCGTGTCAGAAATTACCCCTCTTGACTATAGGTTCGTTCCAAGACCCTTCTTTCGCGCGCCGACAGGTCCTGTTCCCATAAATGGGAAGTCGTTAAAACTCCGAAGGACAGGGGCTTGGAGCAAAGTACGTCGAATCTGGCTCTCGCATTTCATCCGTACCAGCATCATGTGGGGTCTATCCCCTTAGCAGTATTAGAAACATTTATACTAAATATGTATATCAACAATTCCCCACTGAGATGTTAGTCGTCAAACGGGCTGTGGGCATTGGTACATGGCGACGAAGTCGAGCTTCATCCAAATTTCAGTCATTCTTAGAGATTGTTGTATAGTAAGCCAACAAGGTCATGTAATTTTATACAAACTATCAGCACATGAATTCAAACATCTATACCAACGATATATTTATTCATAACACGATATAGAACCAGAGGACCTTTGTGAGCGAGGGATTCGACGACGAGAGTCGAATATTCGACAGGGTCACGTGACCTTTTTGGTTGCGTTTTGGCCGTCTTGCAACAGATAGTTCGCGTCTGCTGCCTCGTACGGAAATGCGCGAATGCGTGAATGACCCCCACGGACGTAAGTACTCACCAAAGCATCCTAAATGCGGTGCATCAGGAAAGTGCACAAAAGATTAACCGTCTTAATCGCCTTAAATGCCTTAAATGCATGTAAATAAGTGGAATTTAAGGCGGAATAAGAAGGTCACCTTCTTATTCTGCCTTATTCCATGCATTTTAAGGCGATTAAGGCTGTTAATCTTTTGTGCACTTTCCTGATGCTGAGGAAATGACCCTGTAACCCTTGCTTTATGCAGGTACCTGGTACACCTGCAGATCCTCTGGCGCGAACAACGAAGCTTCGGAACATTGTTTAAACACCATAGGTATATATTCAAAAGAGCTTGAGGTCATTTTGTCTCGTGGTTATGGCTTGGAAGGAAACTGGTCGAAATTCCCGCCAGAAGTGACGCGGAACCATGCTGTCACACTATGTCACAGTGGTGATTTTGCACAAGACATTTGCCTGTGGAATTCGGTACAGGTCAATTATGCATAACAAATCCCGTCTAACGCAATTAAGGTATAAAATTATATTTTATGGAGAATTTCAATGATTTTTAAGGTCATTCCTGGAACCGGGAAGGAGGGGATTAGGCAAGTTTCATTTTCACAACGAATTCCCTCGACACCGTTGTACGTGGACCCCGATGGTCTAGTAAAGCCACACAAGCAAATTTAGGAAGGTACATACTGCATTTCTCTCATACAAAGTTTATGGCCAAATGCCCTTGAATATCCTGCAGAGTGCAAACATGAGAGTTTTGTTTGGTGTACTTTGCGGCAAGCCCCTTCTAGGGAAGGTTGCCACCAAGTGTGGCGGGCGGACCGCGGGGCGCGATCCGAACCTATCTTGACTACAATATTGACTTTCGGTGACACGTGACCGCTCACGACAACCGAGAAACACCCCGATACTTCATGACCAACGAAGAGACCCGCAGGAAGGAAGCTGGGAGCTGGGGACTCTGGTTCTCTCCAGAGATGCGCCGTCTGGTCTCCGAGCCTGGGTATCTTAACGGGGAAAAGGGTCGTCGTCTGCAGAGTTTATTTACTTCCGGTGAGTTCGCAGTTAGAAACAACTGTGATCGTCAGGGTCGCAATTAGTCGTGTTCTGAATTGTCGTGCGCTCTACCAGAGTCATTGAATCTGAATCCGGGCTATGGGTCTAACTTTGCGAAAGCTTGCTTTTACGGGGACGCCGACTGGGTGAAAAGAGTACGTCGAACATAACTAGGCTCTTTTTGACATAATTTCTGAAGATTTGCTATCAATGCCGACGTCCTATTATTCCAGGCAATCGAAGCAGGTATAGCACCAGATGTGACGGGTTGTGAGTCGGATTTGCGAATCGGTTACACTTCTTTCGTTGTCCTTGGTGCACAGCGAACTGAATGGGATGACGGAGCGGCTGTCAACCATGGGGAAGTATTAAAGGTTCTCATTGGGAAGGGATGCCCTGTGGATCTGCCAGACCTAATGGGGTATACTGCATTTACGCATTCCGCCACGAACCGTCCGCGTCTGGATCTTGCTGAAATTCTTGTTCGCCATGGAGCAAATGTCAATCATCGAAACAAATTTGGCGCAGTTGCTCTGCATGGGTGTTTGCTGCAGAATCATTGGAAGAGCATCGACTTTCTTCTCGGACATGGTGCCGATATGAATATCAGGGACGCAGACGGCACTTCTCCAGCAGAAAGTTATACCACCGCTGGCCCTCAGATCGTAGCCGTTGTTCGAAAATGGGAGAGGAAGGCGAATGGGGAAGGTGAAGCTTCACTAGAAAGCAAGTCATGCCACGTGTGCGGAAAGACGTCTAAAGAAGCCAAACCAAAGCTTTGCTCAACATGCCGGTTGGTGTCATATTGCTCCGCAGAGTGTCAAAGTGGGTGGTCCTGATACTCAAAGCTTTCATCATGTATCTGACTGGTCGAATAGATGAAGATTGGGGGGCGCACAAACGCAAGTGTAAATCTGCGGACAGAGATGTTTCAATCACGCTAAAGCCCACATACGACACTGATCCGGACCAATATGCGTCTCCAGCTGAAATGACACGTCAGCGACTTGCAATTCCTGAGAGTGTGCGGACGCCAGACCCTCGCCCTCAGCAACAACCAGCAAGAATCGAAAATGCATCGCATATGACTATAAAAGTGCAACTTTCCCTCGGACTCGAAGCGCTGGGCAGTGGCACTATTCTCGTGTATAACAGGAAGCGTACTTTTATTTGTCACATCACAAGGGAGATCAACGGTGAAGCGTTCGACAGACTGACGGAAGTTATTAAAGAAAAGGGTGTTCCGCTGAAACCTGGTGGTGCGGGTATGAAAGCATATCTCCAGGCCGACCTTGAAGATCGGAACCGGCTTGTTGTCAGAGCGGGGGAGGTTCTCGCAGAGCAGCCATTTTGACAGTTCCTTGTTGTCAAGCTCGGTGCAGTGTCTTCGTCATAGGCTGTAGGGTGTACCCAAAAACTGTGTAACACAAAAATATTTTGTCACTCAAATCATCGGTCAAAAATGCTCAGAAATTTGATATGGACGCGTCAATGTCGGCTCTACTGGGATTGACGGCAGCGTGGAAATCTCATGAAGAGGTTTCGGTTCTTGTCATGTGATCGCGCCACCCAGCTGCTCACCAGCATGAACGAAGAACAGACACGAAGGAAAGAAAAGGGAAGCTGTGGCTTCTGGACGTCTCCAGAGACGCGTCGTCTGGCCTCTCAGCCAGGCCACCTTGGTGGGAGGTCAGGACAACGCCTCCGGGAATTATACTGCGATGGTTTGGCCCAACTTTCTTATTACCAGAATCAAATACTGATCATGTCTTTCAGGTACGACATCTCACAATTCTTGCTTTCTTACTTCCAACCGCAGTAAAATTTCTGACAGAATCCGGAAACCAAGAGATCGACCTCGCATCAGACTTCATGAAAGCTTGCTTTTTCGGAAACATCAAATTTGTGAAAAAAGTTGGTCCTGTTTTGCGCCGATGCCTGTATATAACGCTGAACTCGATGTTAACGCATTCGGACACTTCAGGCAGTCGAATCTGGTACCGCACCCGACCTGACTGGGTGTGAAACTGATCTTCGATTAGGCTACCTCGCCTTCACTGTTCTTGGTGCCCAGCGACTCGAAGTACTCAATGGAGGAAGTATGCGGCATGGCGAAGTCTTGGAGTACCTCTGTTCAATGGGATGCCCTGTGGATCAACAGGACCTCGCGGGATACTCGGCATTGTTCCATTCTGTCATGAACTTTCCACGTCTGGATCTTGCAGAAATTCTCGTTCGCCACGGCGCCAATGTGAACCATCAAAACAAATTTGGTGCGGTTGCGTTACAGGAATGTTTGCAGCAGAATCATTGGAAGAGCATGGACTTTCTCCTCGAGCATGGTGCCGAACTGAACATTAAAGACGCGGACGGCATTTCTCCAGCGATGATGTATGTTTCAGCGGGTCCACAAATTACAGCCGTTGTCCGGAAATGGATAAGAAAGCGGAGTGGTGAAGCCGAAGGTCCTTTGGAGAACAGGGCTTGCAAAGTATGCGGAAAGTCCCCCAACGAAGCTAAGCTTTCATTTTGCGCAAAGTGCCGACTGGTGAAATACTGTTCTCGAGAGTGTCAAAGTACGCTGGATTTTTTTGGTCGCCTTCTGAGAGAAAACTTCTGACATCGAGTTTGGGATTTATAGAGAACGACTGGAAGGCACACAAGCCAATGTGTAAATCTACGAACACTGAAGACACTATCACGCTGAAGCCAACATATGACACTAAGCTGGATCAACTCGTGTCTCCGGCGGAAATGACGCGTCAGGCGCTCGGAATGCCACGTAATACGCGCTCGGCGGACCCTCGTCCACAACGCCAACCCGCGCCAGTCGAAAACACTTCTAATATGACTATCAAAGCCCAACTTCCCCTCAGTCCACGAATTCCTGGAATCCCAGCCTCTGGCAGTATTCTGGTGTACAATAGAAAGCGGACTTTCATCTGTAACATCTTGCCCGACCATAACGGGACAGCCTACGAAAGACTGACGGATGTCATTAGGCAGAAAGGTGTCCCGTTGACACCAGGAGGTCGGGGTGTGAAGGCATACCTGCAGGCTGAACTCCAAGATCGTGATCAGCTGATTGTCAGGGTTGGAGAGGTTCTCGCGGAGCAACCGTTCTAATATCGTCGTTTATTTTACCTGTGAACGCGACTCGATTTTATAGCTGCTAAAATACTTCCATGACTATAGTGTAAATTTTACTTACTTGCTACGACATTTAAATATCTGAATACCTGGCTAAACTGATGAAGTATCGCTACCTGATCCGGTCTTCTGCGAAGGGAACGTTGCAGCGTCATGTAGATGAGTTTACAATTCGGAAGGATTCTTTCTACCTTGGCGGTCCGCATCCGTCGCCCATTTTGCTACACTTCTGCGTAAACTTTATACATTGCCGACTATAACCACGACTCTAAAAAGTTTACAACGAGCCGGGTCGTGGAGCTCACGGGTGAGCTCAGCGTTGAGGACCTCGTCTCCGATTGTTCAGAACAGCCTCATCAGTTGGAAATCCAGGAGAACCAAAAGGTGCGACGTATTGCGCATTTGGCATCATAGGATATCGCGGCGCAAATATGATGTTGATAGGATATGGTCAAGCGGATTGCAAAGTCATACTGTAAGTATGGGTTGATGCATTCGAATTTCGCGACTTCAAGGTTTGAAACGAGAACGCAGTCAACGAGACACTGAAAAGGATCACTGATATAGAAACTTCTTATTTCTTCTTCTAATTGTTACACCGTAGGACACTTGAGAATTTACTCCTTTCGATACTTCTGATAATAGTGAATGATCCCCGTTGTCTGTAGCATCGTCAGTGGAATTTCATGAACTGTATTCGCGAAGTTACATACAGAGCTATCGTGTCCCTTCACGTCTTCTGGCTTGTCCAGCTGGGCGAGAATATTTTTCGCGAGCACCTAGAGCATCTCGGTCAGGGATGAATTCGAGAGGATGTTGAAGCTTTTTTCACCTTTCCAAGCTCGACACCCATTTGATCTGGAGTAGGACATTCTTTAGACGAGGTACGATACGATGTGACAGACTGGAATTACGTACCGAAGGAATTGATGCCCCAAATTGCACCTTGAACGAAAATCTTGTGCTCGTACAAGGCGATCAATGCGCCTGTATAAATGACGTCAGTGTGAATGCTTTCACATGACTATAGTGTGTACCAAGAGTAGCGGGAGTGAGCAGAGGGAACATAATGCTGTTGCTTGGACGATTGCCTTCAAATACCTTCGCCTTCACAAGTGTCTCAGATGCATTCGGTCCCAATTCCTAAGCTCGGTAAGAACTCCATACAAATGGATTTAAAAAATGAAGAATTGGGCATACCTTGCGTACTTGCTCCTCGGTTTTACCAAATGCAAGTGCTTCAGGTTGCGCGAAGAAATTACTAAGCAGAATACGGTGGTGTTTGGAGTGACCGATAGGGTTGTGCGTAGTCGCTGGTGCGATGAAGTCTGCTGGGATCAGCTTTGTTCCTTGGTGAACAAGCTGATAGAACGAGTGCTGGCCATTGGTACCAGCAGCTCCCCATATGATCGGCTGTATGGAATTTGTCAGTCACACTAATGACGCAACTACGCAGGATGCGTACTCCGGTCTCGTAATTCACGCGTTGACCTTTTTTCGTGATGAACTTGCCATTGGATTCCATATCGCCCTGAGCAACGTTTTTACAGACGCTGCATAAGCCTAAATTAATGGAAGCTTACTTGCTGGAAGTAATCAGCAAATTTGTGCATATACTGATCGTATGGCAATAAACAATGAGTCTGAGCACCTGGAATCTAACGTTAAGAGCGCATATATGCAGCATAAATTGGTCATTACCGTAGAAATCATTGTACCAGATCCCAATCACGGCGAGAATGACCGGTAGATTGTCTTTCAGTGGCGTTTGTTTGAAATGCTTGTCCATTCCATGTGCCCCCTTCAGCAGAGCCTCGAAGTTTTCGTACCCAATCACTAACGCGATGGACAGGCCAATGGCGCTCCACAACGAGTACCGCCCCCCGACCCAGTCCCAGAACTGGAACATGTTCTCCTGGGCGATACCGAACTTCGTGACAGCCGCAGTATTAGTGCTGAGCGCGACGAAGTGTTTCGCCACGTGTGCTTTGTCCTTCGCAGTCGAAAGGAACCAGTCTCTTGCAGACTCGGCGTTCGTAATGGTCTCCTGCGTGGTAAACGTCTTGCTCGCTATGATGAAGAGCGTGGTCTCCGGGTTACACACGCGAATCGTTTCGGCAAGGTGGGTCCCGTCGATGTTAGACACAAAGTGTGCGGTCAAATCGCGCTTCGCGTATGCTTTCAGCGCCTCCGTGACCATGACCGGTCCAAGATCGGAACCACCGATACCAATATTCACGATAGTGTCAATTTTCTTGCCAGTGTAGCCCTTCCACTCGCCACTGCGCACAGCGTCTGTAAACTTGTGGATATGGTCAAGGACTACCTGTACTTCGTCGGCACCAGGCTCGCCAATGTTCCACTCATTGAAGTTGCGAAGAGCAACATGGAGTACCGCACGGTCCTCCGATGTATTGATATGGTTCCCAGAGAACATTTTGTCTCTCACATCTTCAACGTTCGCCTCCTTCACGAGCTCAAGCAATGTGTCGAGGATGGGTTGAGTGATGCGGTTTTTGGAGTAGTCAAGCAGGAAAGTGACAGCGGAATCATCAGGGGAAACATATTCTTTACTGAACTTGCTGAACCTGTCCGGGTCCTGGGCAAAGAGATCTTTCAGGATAAGCTTGGAGTGCTCTGAGTCGTATAGATGTTGAAGCTTCTTCCACGCGTCGTACTCTGATCACCAATCATGAGCTCGCTTTCAGCAGAGTATAACCGAACGCTTACCAGAGGCTAGTTTTCCACTCATGTCGAATAGAGGTGTATGGTGGAGTGAGTCTCAGTGAGAGCGGGTTGAGAGTGGAAATTGCTGCTCAAGCCCGTTTCTAGAGACCGGTCTGTGTCATCGGTTCTCACGGTCGCCATCGCTCACCCCGACGAACACACACTGACAGGGTTCTAACGCCAGCCAAATATGAAATATTAAGCGATGTTAAGTATGAGATGCAAGAGCTCGCTATGAACATTATCACGAAAATTTTAGATTGCGAGAATGCGTTATGATATGAAATAAAATGAACCACTGCCACGCGCATGACTTCTTGTATTTTTGCATTCCTTTGTCCTTTTATTCCGCAAAAGGTGTGAGAAGGGTCCAGGAAATCGTTGCTGGGGTCCAAGGTGAGGTATCCGCAAGGTTTCAAATGGAAAGGTTCGAGGAGCTTCTTTCCTTTGTCCAATTGATACAATTGTCCAAATGACATTAAAGCTTGTCGTCGTCCTCTTCCATGTCAAAATCCGTTCCTTCGCGAAGACAACAGTCGGGTAGGGTATTGAGCAAGTTAGACAAGTAACAAGAAGTTCAAGAACGCGGTTCGAGTTTTAAAACGTCCCGAACCACTTTGCAAGTATTTGTTCAGGTGTGGCGCTTGTCACAACTTTGCCACCTTTCCCGACCATCCTACGTATTATACAACTTAAATTATGGCCACGCCATCAAGGTAAGTCATCTTTACTTATATTTTGACGCGTCGTTCAGTTATATTTAAGCTTGGCAGTCTTCAAAACGCCACTAAAACGCGCTTATGGTTATGACGAAAACGCGTTCGCTTCGAAAAAGAGGCGAAGCTCGTTTTCCGCCCTCACGTTAGATGTCGTCCGGCATGACCTCCCTCCTCGATCATTGACCCCAGGCCCTGAATGTGCTGAAGATTATAAGGTATTTGCCTTCTTATCGTGTTACATTTTACCTGACCGCATTCGAAGGGGGACAGATTTATTAAAGACCCATGGGACCGGGGCTTACCTTTTCGAACCAAGTTCTCTGCAGAGCAGTTTGCCCTTACAGTCAATAATCTGGAAAACCAAATCATTTTACCCCCATCTCCAAAAACCCGCAAGAGTCATTTGCAATCTGGCTTGCGGCCATTCCGTAAACATCTCACGAAAGACCTCTACGAGCTGCCACCCCCACCTTCAGCAACCTCTGCCACGACAAATTTACGCCACTACCCCGAAATGACACTCGACGCGCCAGGACTTTGTGATGACTACTATGCCCGGCCACTAGCTTGGAGCAGCACTGACTGCCTTGCAGTTCTAACGCGATATTCAGTCAACTATCGTGACATGAACACTGGGCGAATAAAGATTGTTTGCATGTTAGAAATTGGCGACATAGGAAAATGCATCCTTTGGGCCCCGGACACAAACGTAATTGGCGTAGGTTACGACAGTGGAGCAGTACAACTGTACAACGCTGATGGTCGCATGACTGGGGTGGTAGGACGAGATGCGGGCCCTTACGTTGGCGGGATGAGCTGGGCTAGCCGGAATGTGTTGAGCGTTGGGTACGGGGATGGTTGCGTGAGGCAGTACGACACGCGGGAGAAACACGCGACGCAGACAGTGGAGGCACATAAATCACGCGTTTGCGGCATCAAATGGAGTCCAGACGGATCCTTTCTCGCAACTGGAGCCAACGACGGAAGTCTCATGATCTGGGACGCGCGGGCGGCGAGAAGCTTGGCGTCGGACGGAACGAAAGAGCACGAGCGAAGTATGGTGGAGAAGAAGTGGAAATCTCGGAAGCACAGGTCAACGACGAAAGCGATCGCATGGTGTCCATGGCAGCCAAACCTGCTTGCGACAGGCGGTGGAGCCAAGGATGGGTTCTTGCGGACATGGTCGGCAGCGAGCGCTACGCCGCTGTACGAAATGTACAGCCACTCTCAAATTTCCTCCCTGCACTTTGCGCCAAACGCTAAGGAGCTTGTTTCGACGCACGGATACAGGTTGACAACAGGGGTGGAACAGAGTGTCGTTGTGCGCTCGTACCCGAAGTTCGAGCAAACAGGCAAAATCTTTGATGCAGGTCATGGGAGGATTATCGACAGCTGTCTAAGCCCAGATGGCACTAGGCTGGTGACTGCCGGAGCGGACGAGACAATTCGGGTATATCGTTTGTTTGGCGCAGCAAAAGTCATAGGAAAGGAGGAGAGCGAGATGCGCCATCAGAGCGTGATTCGATGATGGATACGACTCTAACACTAACATATGCCATTTCCTGATTGATCCGTCAGTTTAGCCCCATGTACTGTATGTTAAAGATTCAAAGAAAGCAAATACGGCTGTACTTTTTTCTCTCAGAAATTGTTCGATTATGTAATCTTGACGATTTTCGATTTTGCCTCCATGAACTCGACCTATGCATAATGCCTGGCGTTCTTTCGAAGACTCCTGCTGACACGCAATGGTCATTCAATCTTCGATGTGGTGACTACGATGACTCTGAATCAGACGATGATACGGACCCGCCTTCGACAACCTCAGAATCCAGCGACGCGAGACTTATCAAGGAGTTGGACTTCGGATCGCGTGAAGACACTGCAGTGTTCAAGGCAAATCCCTGGAGTATCGCCCGCGTCAACGCCGCATCTAGGCCTCAGAATGTCTCTGGACCCCAGTATGGGCAACAGGGACAAGTCCAAACGACGCAGAAGAACGGAGCAAAGTTACGTGGTCCGATCGTTGATGGGTTCGAAAAGCAAGCTGCAACTGCCAAGCCGCGCGTTCGAAGCTCATCGACGAACCTGCCTACACCTAAAGGATCTAGCCCTATCCTAGGCACTGTAGGCCGTTCTCCGATTCTCGAAGGTCAGAACGTTCTTCAACGAGCTCCACCACTTTTCGCCAACATGATTGCTACAACTCGTGGCTCTTCACAAACCTCACACTTATACCCGAATACTTACAAGAAAAATTCCAATTATCCAAAACACTCCGCTATTCCTCAGGATTTCAGTTCGCCGATTCGTCAGGACGTCACCAGAACGCCTATATGCGCGTCTGTCGGTCACTGTACGCCAACTACAACGACCGATCACCAAAATCTTTCTCAAGGTATACTCCATATTGTACAATGTGGAAGTTTAGTACTCGGTGTATTCACACATGCATTTTCGACCTTTTGATTTGTTTAGCTTCTCCAAATTCGGGTCGTGATCTAACGCCGCAAGTTTCTGCTACTTATCGAATACCTGCCTCACCGTGGTCGCAAACAACGTCACCCGCTACTTCCTTAAACGACTCCTACCCGAAAAGCAATGTTTCATCAACCTTCTCGACGAAGGCCAAGCTAAATATTATCCCAACAATGCCCGAGGTTTCTCCGCCTGTCGTATCCCATTCCTCGCCTGTCACTCGCTTTCCCTCCACACGTTTATTCTCCCCATCAACATCTCAAGTAAAGTACCAGCCAACCACTCTAACCCCAAAATCATCACCATTACTCGGCGATGTCAGACCTAATACCTTGCAATCGAACTTACGCAATTCGCCCTTTCATGGGAATTTGACTCTGGGTTCTCCCTTGCGCAGTGTCGATGACCCTAACTTTGGGATGAGGGGCGGTCATGATCCTCCGAGATACCCGACCGAGTACCCAAAGTGGCTCATGCATTCCCTCCCTCAGAAGACGGATGATCGCGGAGAAATTCAGAATGGCAAAATCATTTATGACCTAATAACGGAAGATTCCCCCATACGAGAGCTTACGCCAGTTGATCGTGTTTCAAACCTCCCCGACACTGACAATGACACTTCTGATCGACTTCGTGCTGAAGCATTCAATGTAAACGCCTGTACAAGCACGCCGAACTCACTTCATCGTGCCACATCTCATTACCCTTCTCCTCAGTACCCGAAGATGGGGCCCGGCGTCCCTCTAATTTCCAAACCAAAGCGTGATGCGTACGACGCTTTCACCTCTGACGATGACACATGGTCCACCTTGCCCTCGCGGAAGAAACAAAAGTCCGGCAATGCAAATAACGGCATCAAACAATCTGGACGGTTTCGGATTCCGTTAGCGATCCCTCGGAACACTCAACGAACGGAAACAGAGAGCAAAAACGGGGCAGTGAAGAAGCGGGTAATCTCGTACAACCCACCGCCACTAGATCAGTCATCGACGGACGCCACCCGCGGCACGGTTGGCGGGAAGTCGGCAGTGGTTTGGAAGGTGACGCGCATATGTAACCCTACTGATCTGTCAAGTTTTGTGTCAGAAGAAAAGAGAGAAGATTCCCAGCGCCGGCCGAACAGGGGGAACGACGGTCTCCATTCTGCGGCCCACGGCCATAGTCACGTAGAAAGATCAGTTTCACCACGGTCGTCCAGCAAGGATATGGATCGAGCCACTTTTCCACGTAACCGCGAACAAGACACGCATGACGAGGAGGGATGGGTTGATTCATCGGACGTCCGTGAGGTAGAAGACGACGATGACGACGCGACTCTAGTCCCAACCGACTCATCCAGCCCCACCACAAATTTCTGCGCTTCCGTCACCTTAGACCACATCTCTCAGGCGTATCCAGCCTTACGGCTCAAGATCGCAGAGGTGCGCATACGCTCTCGACGCTAATTTGATGAAACTAATTTCTTTTCTACGCCAGTAGCGCAAGCGCGCGGCGGGAAAGGTCTGGAACCTCCTAGGTCTGCCGAGCTGTGGGATGGTGTATCAAGATGGCTGTGGGGACCGTGATGGTCCGCAAGAGATGGGTATCTCGGTTTGGACATGATGTGAACACAAGTAATT
The DNA here is from genome assembly GCA_004355085.1 of Rickenella mellea. NCBI lineage: Eukaryota > Fungi > Basidiomycota > Agaricomycetes > Hymenochaetales > Rickenellaceae > Rickenella > Rickenella mellea. The sequence continues at coordinate 483,878 of ML170166.1, read as the reverse complement.
ATAGCGAAAGTTCTTCTCCTTCCTATCGGGCCTATCGGGGTCTGTGGTGTGGACGGGTCCGAGTACGGTACATGTGAGCGACAATCGGCACATTTTTCTAAACATGGACCATTATTTGAATGTAGTGAAATGCGCGCAAGTCGTTTTCGTCAGTTGTAATGTAAGGGGGAGTACGTGAGTCCTTTCTGATGAATCTTTTGCTGAATTGTAGGAAGCACAGAGGGTTTGGGTTGTGGGGTGTTAGATGTGCAGAATTAGAAGGTGGATTGAGTGGAGTACAGGGCTGGTGGGAAGAGGAGTAAACATCTGGTCCGTATTTATGCGAAGATGGTGAGTCAAATCGGCATCCTGGCGGGTTATTGAAACATAAAACGGCACGTCCGGATCCAGTCTTCGAAACAAAGCAATTTCTGTTCTTGTCCGGTTTCGAAGGATCCAATTTGTTTCGATTTTCTGAACATGGCAAGGCAGACAATCTCGCCGAAAGACCCGGCCCGAGAATGTTTGAGGAAATATCGTTTCGATACGAAAGAATACAACAGCCACCTGATTTGACAGCTCAGTTCACTCCATGGACTAAAGTGAAGTTCGAGACGCATTGATTATCTTGTCACGCCGCCGCCGAGCAAACGAATGATGGACTGAATAAACGACGAGCACTGGAACTTATTCGTTTTTATCGGGTAATTCTGAAAGCATGCGATGGTAGTCACGAGGCGTAAGCATATCGCACGGTTTCCAAATGCATAGAGTAGATAGAAGGGTCCGCCTGTCAGGAGGTCAAAAACGTTGCTTTTCAGAACCCTTATTTCCAATATTATTCGTTGTAAAGGACTTGCTTACTGCTGTGATGTGGATTCGTGGAAGGAAAACGACCAGATACTGCAACAGCAGACTCGGGACTTGAAGGTTGGCGAGTGCTATATGGTACGTAACTCAGAGAGCAATCACTCTGTGATCTGCCACGAGCTTCCACGAGCGTTGATCCCAGTACACACGAACGGCAGGGAAGGTGTCTATATGCGCAATGTATTGTTGTGGGATGGTCCCCTCAGTGAACGAGTAACGTAACCCACCATTTTCGTGTTCATGACACAGTTGTGCTTACACTCAATCGCAAGTAAAACTCCCGGAACTGTTGCTCTATGGTCTGGGGGATTCCGATCACACCCAAAGCTCACGGCGGCGTTGGTCTGAACCATATGAAACCTGAGCCATTTCGTGCTAGAATGCAAAAGTGTCAACCGAGGCTCAGGGCCATAGTACGCTAAAGACTTGGCCGTTGACCGCCGCAGAACAATGCGCCAAATTGTATATAGCTTCATAAACACAATTATATGTGCTGAATGCTGACACCGATAGGATGTATTCCACAGAGATGTTTTCAAGGTGCAGCCTTGGTGATTCCAGTAAAAGGCGGAAGAAGGGCTGTTGTTGAGCACAATGCTAACGCATTTGCATTCCAAATGGGTACGTGTATGCCCCGGAAAGGGTTTCACGGTGACGTCATGTTGCCTTAAAATGTGGGATTGCCTTCGCCGGCGATCCGCCGGTGTTGCCGAAGGTGGGATTGAGTAAGAGACATTCAATTTCCTGTTAGCCCAGCTAAGGGTCGCCGAAGCATGAACGTTATAACACGATCTTCCTCTCGCAGACACGCACAACAATCAGCGCGATCTGACGCTTAAACGGGGCTTTTAGAAACGACTTCAGGAGTATTCACTGCAGTATCGTGAACCGTGACCACCTACTCTATTTACAAACCAGCAAACAATTCGGTAGCAGTCCCGCCCGGTGGAAACCTGGAGGAAAACCCTGAGACCCTTCGGGCAGTGTGCTTCTCCGCCCTTGCACATCTCGCCAATTGCAAGGGTCCAATCCCTACTTTTGGTTGTCCGTTGAACTTTACAAGATCACTCTTTGCTTCATAAACGCGCGGACATGCCAAATCTCTTCATCCCGTTCTCCCACTATCCCCCGTACAACGTTCTCTGTGTTCACCGGTGTTGCCTATGGACAAAATTGATCCCAATAACCGCAGTCGGCGTTCGAAGCCGTCTGATCATGATGAAAAACAAAACCTGAAGTATTCACCGCACGCCTTCGATCCGGTTCATCACATATCCACGGCTGCTGTGAGCTCCATAGGCCCTGAAAATTTCCTATAATCTCTCACGACAGATATGCTCTATCAGCCTGACCTCCGACCTCGTCTCCCCACTCCACTCAACCAAATATCATCCCGGCGAGGCAGTTCTCGCAAAGAGGAAAAGCGGCCATCTCCCCCTCGAGCGGAACCGGCGCAGCCCTCACCCACATTACCCATTCCGGAGCGGCCAGTGTGTCTCGTGAGGGGTTCACTTTACATTGAGGATTATATCCAAGGTGCATTAGCACACTTCGCGTTTATTTTAGAGAGTGACTCACAAACACGCTCATGCGACCCTGATCAGTTTCCACTCTGCCCATCTCGGGAGAAACCGTAACCTCCACCGCCGCGACCACCACCATCGGAGGGAAAGGCGCCATCCAAGCGGTTGCCATCTCGCGAGCAGGCCAGCGAGTCGAACTGCTCGGCGGGATCGGTCGCGATGGTGATTTTATCCCCAAATTTCTTTCGTCTTTAGGTGTTGGGACAGTGCGATGCAGGAATCCCGTCGGTCTTCCCAACGTACGTAACCTTTCAATCACCTATTGACTTTTATAAAATCATTTATTAAAGAGATTTATCAGGATATTTCCATCTTATCCGGTCGAAAGATTGTACAATACACACCAACAGGCTCGAACGTCAGTACGATCATTCCTGGCGCCAACATTTATTCTCTGGATCCTGCAAAAGATGCCATTGTCCCACCTATCACCCACCTGCTTCTGCAGAATGAGATCGAGCTACGCGTAACGCTGGAATACATCGAAATGGCACACTCTCGCGACATTCCAGTTATTTTAAATCTGTCACCCCTCCCGCCAGACGATGCCCTTCGTGACTTTCCTTGGCAACGTATTTCTTATCTTATCCTAACGGACAACGAGGCAGAGACTCTCGTGACGACTCTCAAGCGTCTAAGCGGAAAGAAACTGCCTCCATCACGACCACCGCCGTTGTGTCCAGACGCCCGTCTCGACGCCGGCTTGATTCCTCCCATACCTAAACAACCACATGCCACCCTTTCCTCCCTCACCCACTGGCCACCACTCGCGCAGACGGGAATAATTATTTCCTCGTCCGAAGAAGGAGGCGGCGCAGTTGCGGTTTTTCCTGCTGCATGTTCACCCGGAGCGCAGATATTTTACCACCCAGCTGCGCCGCACAACCTAGCATCCCCATCGAGAGGTAAGGCCGAACACTCAGGTTCAGTCGACACGATTGCTGGATATTTTGTCGCCGGCCTCATGGAATTCGCATTGTTTGACCGCTGGAAACTTGATGATGTTGCGTGGCATCGCATATTGGAGAAGGCAGTCATCGTGCGTGTAAAATTTATTTATATATGACCTGAGATGTTTGCTGACTTAAGGTTGCCCAACATGTTTTATGCGTCCCACAAAATCCTTGGCTAAATAAATATTATATTCGACGGCGTCAACGAAGGCTTCATCCATGACGCATGTATCATTTCCGCCTCTGGATACTCTCCCCATCAATTCAATCCCACATTTCCATGAAGTTCACGAGGCGATGGAGCGCGTTCAGAATTTCTATAAGAGGGAGCTCGAGCTCGCTGCACCCGCGAGTTCACATCATCCAAGTCCGAGTACCTCGAAGCGCAGAAGTGTGCCCATGGACAAGTCCGGCTCTTCTACATCCCACAAGATTCGCCAGTGACGAGGAGCTTCAAGACCCCTTGCGAACCAAGCACACACCGAAATTAAATTAATTACTGTATGCTTCAATTGTTTTTTATCAGTGCTGTTCTTTAAATTTATTTTTCCCTGGCACGGTGCAATACCTTAGTATGCATGTCCCTCTGAGGATGAATGTCCTTTAGGCCAACCCTTTCATGCCAGGCTGCACATTTCTTCCAAACGGTGTCATGAAACAAAGAACGGTGAACATCTCGATGCCTCAACGTTTCAAGCGTGAAAATCTTTGACCGAATAACGCTTCGACGACGGCGAAGCGGATGAACGGTCCGTTTAGCTTATCAAGATAAAGATCTTAGCGCCATCATCGCCGTAATACCGCGGCCCTTCATCGATGTGCTAGTAAGTTCAGTAAACGCTGGACCAGTTTCAAGTTCGAGTGTTCGATACCCGGTCCGGGCACGGCGATTAGCCCGGTGGCCGGTCGAATGAGGTCACGCCGATCCACGTGCCGCAGATCAGGTCCAGCTTTAGATTAGATTTACTGATTTACTCAAAACTCTAACCAGAAGCAACCATAATAAAGAAACTTAATGCACGACCCAGGATCATTGCAAGCATTGGATATTGGAAAGGTCAGCCTGTTTTCGATCTTGTTTCTTTATCGGAAAGGTGGCTCTTGCTTAGCGCTCAGTCTACTAAACCATCAATTGAGTATTCGGGTTTTGAGTTCAGATGCAAGAAATGTGTTGCACCGGAGATCGGAGATAGCAACAGCGCAACAATGAGCTCAAGCCGCCGTTCTACGCCTCTCACCCAATCCCATGCAATCATCGGTGCAGCCCGCACACGCATTCGGCGCCACACGGAAGCAATTATCAATAATTACCGTCTGCGAATTTGGCGGTAATTTGGCGGGTATTAGCGAAATGTGGGACAATATAATTCTCGCTTTGTATACCACATGATCTCGTAAAAGTAGCAGTGAACTCGAATGAGTTCACGGAAAACCCAAAAGCAACGCAACATCACGCAATATGGCCAACAAGAACTTCTGATCTCAACAGAACTTGACCATGCGGAGATGCGCTTCCTCTTACTTGGTAGTCGCGAGTTCTGGTAGACTCATTTGCGCAGTCAGTCGTCCATGCTGATACGTGCGGGTAAAGTAGGGATCAAAGGCGAATGCGGACCAGGACGCCGGACGCTGTTCATGCACGCTATGACGTGTCTTCCCCACAAGAATATTGACCGTCTTCAAGATATGGGCTGCACGAAGAGCTTCGCAGCTTATTGAAGCGCGTGCTTCGGAAAAGACAGTCGTCAGAACTTCTGATCGGGGCGGTGTGAAGCGAGGAGATGGTGCGGAAATTATAGATTGGTGCATAGGGGTGCTGCGGGATGGTGGGTAGAATTTCGAGTGCGATTCCGTCAAATGTGCCGAAGGTGGAACGGGGAAAGTGCCAAGTATGGCTGTGATGGACTGTCCCGAGCTAGATGTACTTCCGAGTGTTGTAGAAGTTCCCTCGGAAGGTATAGGAACGCAATAGTCTGCAAGCGATATCGTGTTGGCCAAACCGCGAGTCTCTTTCTGCGAAGTGCGAGGGCTGACGGGTCGTGTAACTACGTCTTCGATAGTGATGTCCGTCATCCCTTTCAAGTTACTCTCGAGGTCAGGCGTTGAAGGAGGGAAACGTCGAGGATTTTGGAGCAAACGACGAGATTTGGTTCGTTTGATGAGAGTGTAGACGCCAAAAATTGTAGCCAGAGCCACTACGACTACGGCGACATCGAGTAGGATGACGAAACCTTCATAACGGAGAATATAAACAAAATAAATTAATGAACATGATATTCCACGCACTTGTTTCGCTCAGATGCACACCTCGTATCGCACTTAAAGATAGAGGAGGTGACCTCCGATAGTCGGCGTGTAAAGTTGACTGTGCGATCGTATCGACCTGACCAGATAAACGCGACACCATTGCGAGGGAGCGCGATTTCGAAACGAGCGTGGATTTAACGAGCGGATATGTGCAGCAGGTGCAGCTGGAACAACTGGTGGGTGGGGACAAGACGAAGGCGCAAGACGTGTGGCTGACTCCCTCCTGGAAACTTTGTGGAATGCCGAGGCTGACAGTCCATCCAGCCATAGACCGGTGATTCGGAAACGAGCAAGCGTCTTTTTCACTCCCTTGAAAATACTTGTCGCAAGGAGTCCGATTCCGCGATGCTGGTGGAGCGCGTTTTTCATGGTTGCAGTTGCAACATGCATGCCGAATTCCTCAGCAGTGAGCACTTGTGTTGCGCGTCCCGACTCCAAATGTACTGGCACATTCATTTCATGGCGTAACTGAGCTATGCTGCCATTCTTCAAGCTTCAAGTTTCAGGCATGCGATTGTGGCTTGAGATTTGGATTTTTTTTTTGACTTTAAAACTCCGCGATATTGACCAAAACGTGACAGCCAAGCTGGACTCCTTTGCATCCAACAACACCAATTCTTCGCGATCAGCTATACGATTTGCGCTCTGGACGGATTCACTATGTCTTCTACCCGGAATAAGTAATACATATCGCCATGGATTGTTACCGTCCTGGCACGTTTGCGACTTTCCGAACCTAATGTTGCTGGTCACGTCGCAGGTCTCGGACAAGTATGAGTGAAAAGAGCTGTCAAAAGGGAGCTCAAGTTGCATGAAAATAGAGTCTAAAGATACTTTAAGCTTGGGCTAACAAACCAGAATCCGCGTGGTACTGGGAGTACAGATATCTTTGCTTTGGCTCACATCCCCCGAAGGACCGCAGGGTTTTTTCGAATAATTTGGCACGAATTTCATCCAAGGCATTTACATCATCCCAAAGAGGAATCACTCGGCACCTTAACAGTTGACATCACTTTCACGTCTATGTGGAAAATCTCATGGCATCATTGCTATACGATAATTTGTATCACGTCGAGAGTCACGCTGCGCCGGTGGGGGCTTGGACTTCATGCAACACTGCTATGTGCCCACAGAATCTGGCCGTAGTCTCTTCGATAACTCAGCCATCCATTGAAACAACGATCTGTGGCTCGTTTCATCCATCCCTCGTGCGCATACAGACAGCTTTCCGCAGGACTTTCGTTATGCTCGAACTCTCTCGGAATGTCACACCAACACCTCCGAGTCAACATCAAGCACACCTTCAAGTACTATTTAAAGCCAGAGAAATTATGCAACTCGAAATCTGCGTCCAGTAAACCATATTGTGCCTGCAGGTCGGTTTGCCGTATGTCAGATTTTCAGGGCCATCCACTGCGAAGATCTGCCAGGAATTGCAATGTGCATCCGCATCGTCATTCAGGTAATACAATGAGCCTAGAACTTTTATTTAAGCCATTAAACCGTGCTGTATTCCAGAGAGTCGTGGTATGTCCTGATCGTCATTTTTGCCACGACCTCCCGCTCTGTTGCCAAATCAGGCTCCGTTCAAGATGCAGGTCCCACGTGTCAGCTTCCGAAAAACATACACGTAATATACTCTCCTTCACCCTCTTTTCAGAGTTTCAACTCCTTTCGACGACCGTTGCCAACATATCAGCGGTGTTTTCACGTCTATCCGCTGGTCCGACGACGACGACGAGCATATGCTTTGCAACAGAATTGCTGGAGAATATTGGAGAAGATTAATGGTGTGGAAAATAGCTTCTCTTCCTGACCGATTGGTTCACTTGCTTGTGCTCTTTTAGACGGCCCTTTTGACTGGGATGAGCATGGCTGCGGCGGATGTCAATTGCCCGTCGAAGTTTAGCATGGCTGCCACGATAACGCCATCAAGGTGGGTCCTCGGCGCTTTGCCACGAGTCCCAGCGGGACCAGATATGGCCTTCACCTTCAACCCAAAAAGGCAAGGTCGATCGCAATTCTGCTTCCGCAAAATCTCATTGGCTATGACTTCAACCGCTTTAGGTCTGTCGTTTGTGCCACATTGGGAGGACTGAACACCTCCAAGCCATGTTCAGTAGCGAGCGACTATTTAGTTTTGCTTCCGTCATGCCTCGCCCCTTCAGTTTTGAGTCCCTCTCAAATCCTCCAGCGACACTCTGAACATTGCATTCGCTGCAACCATGGATCTCGGATGGCCAGCCTTCCCCATTCTCTCCTTCCTCGCCTTCGTTTTGGTCATGCTGCCCTTCCCGTGGCATCTGCAGGCCTACAACACTGGCACCTGCATGTACATGCTCTGGTCTGGTGTCATGTGCTTGATCTACTTCGTGGATTCGATCGTCTGGCGTCACGATGCTATTGACCGTTCTCCCGTGTGGTGCGACTTTGGTAAGTCCGCAGATATGACATTGGTCTCCTGATTGGCTGACACGATTTTAGTCGCCCGCATGATGATTGGGGTCAGTGTTGCGATCCCTGCATGTTCATTATGCATCCAGATAAGCTTGTACAAAATCACCACTACCCAGACCATCACAACGAGCAAGAAAGATAAGCGCAAGCGGGTCTTCATGGACCTCCTGCTGTGCTTGGGGTTCCCGATGTTCATCATGGCCATGTGTGAGTACTTTTTGAGTATAACCGAGCGCGTCAGAGGACTAATGTATCCAATCAGATTATATTGTCCAGGGTCACCGGTACAATATTTACCAAGGTGTCGGGTGTTCTGCCGCCTTCTACAATATTTGGCCAACATACGTCGTGGTCTGGATGTGGCCTCTTATTCTCGGCCTCATTTCATTGTGCTTCTGCATTCTCACCCTTCGCACCTTCATCATTCGTCGAACTGAGATGAACCAGTTCTTTGAATCCGGCTCATCCGGCATCTCCATTCAGCGCTACGCTCGTCTCATGGCCCTCACCTGCACGGAGCTCGTTTTCACCATTCCGCTGGGCATCTTCGTAATCGTACTGAATGCTACGAAATTCGAAGTGTCCAAATTCATCACATGGGCCGAGATTCACTACGCTTTCCACGTCATCAGGCAAATCCCCGCAATTGAATGGCAAAACAACAAGTGGGAGGCGATCGCATTGGAGATGACGCGATGGAGCGTTGTTTTGTGTGCATTTGTGTTCATTTCTTTCTTCGGCTTTGCCGAGGAATCGCGCAAGAACTACAAATCCGCGTTTTTGTCTGCTGCGAAGCGCGTCGGCTACGTTCCGACTGTCAAGCAATCTACGTTCCCGAGTTCAATTGGGTATGTACATCTATTCTTTTCACCCAGAGTGTTGACGCTGACGCCCTTCCCCCACAGCTTTGGTTCTCACAAAATTGGTTTGGGCTCCGGGAACAACCGCACCACTATCCCCGCACGCAAGCGCGACTCTTTCCTCACGACAATCGGCGATCTCACATCCTCGATCAACGTCGACGCCTTCGACGAGAAATTCGGCGTGGTTTCGGGGAAGTACGCAGAGTCCGTCCACAAGTACGACTCGGACGACGCTGTCTCGCCGACCGATTCACTGCCAAGTGGTTGCAGCGATTCGTCTTCGCATGACGATTTGCCTAGCCTTCCTCGCCTGTCAGCTGGTCCCGCGCTGAACATGTCCTCACCTCCTCGTCATTCTCTCGATCTCGCCTCAATGTCAAGACATATGGCTGATTTCCCCGCTCCTCCCCATGCGCGGTCGCATTCTGTCGACATGGCGTGAAAACATTCTGCTTACTTTCCCTTTTCGATTCTCACTCGACTCGCCCATTGCGACGCGGGTGTTATCCGCGTGCATGCTCGATCACTCCTTCTCCGATGTTTATATTGCGATGACCCACAAATTGTATTCCTAGCATTCACCATTTGGATTTCCCGCATGTATCTACACATTTTCCGGGCTTGTGATTCCACCATAGACACTACATGTAGCGGAAGCTCACGACAAATATACCGTGTTTTTAACACAATTCTGAATGAAGAAGCGAAATATGTGACAGTTACTTGTACCCAAACGCAAGACGTCCTTGAATCGTTAGCTCGGGTCCGTATATGGGCCCTGCAGATCGTGGAACGTGGCATAGAAGCCGAAGGCGTCGGGAAGCTGTGACGATCATGACGACGATCTCATAATTCAGGTGGTGGCGGCACCAGTTTAGTCGACTGCGGAATGAAGGTCGGAGAGACGTGAGGAACCAATGGAGGGTTCAGCGGACGGCCTGATCAACAGCGCGGTTACCTCATGCCACGGCGGCACCGGTTGGTGAAATGGCAATGGAGGTCGAAGAGGGGCGGTGAAGCCAATGGATAATTCGGCCAAGTGGCCTGAAAATCAGTGTGGTTACCTGGTTCTGAATCTATCGTACTCAAACATGGGGAGATTGGCGAGGTAGGATGCATGATATAACTCATAGGAAAGTCGGAAAGGCGTGATGGTAGTTCGGCGAAACGTCCAGAATACCAGTACGGTTGCTTGATCTTGAATTCATCGTCCTCAAAATTGTAGAGATAGTTTACGTTGTCGGACAGCGAGAGCTTGGTGTGGATGAGAACTTGGAACGTGGTGTGATTTTTGAATAACACTGTCGAATTCGTGTGACGGTTGGAGAGGAGGTGCGGGGGAATGGTCGCAAGCCCTCAGCGACTCTCGACATTTGCCGGTCCCGAGCATGAACTGCAGAGAAATATTTTTGCATACCGCCAAGTATTGCAGAAATGGGTGCCTTTGGACACACAATAGCAGACGAGTGCTGATCACCGCAAATGAACAAGTTCAAATTTTGCAAACAAGACCGATGAGTGGCATGTCTAAGCGCGTTGTCGTTCTCGTCGAAATGAAATGCTTGCAGACAATACGACTGTTTTATTGCCGCACAGGAGGGACTCCGGATGTGCAAACCTCCGGATATGGACCGATAGGACAAGGTAAAATAACCATGTATGCATCCGCGAAACGACGTGAGGCAGTACCGGCCATGGACGCCGAAGTCACACATAAACTTAGCACAACGAATTCCATTGCGATGGCATTGGTTCTAATTCCCGGTGGGGACTTGGGAAAGGAATTAGAGGCATCCAGCCTTATTGTCAAACGATCGAAATAAAGTGGGCACAATTGCAAGGAATAGGTAGTGATCCCCGGCTTGAAAGGCAACATTCTCCCAGTCCACCCAAAGTCCCCCTTCGTCCTCAGAAATTATCAGGGTGGCCTCGAGGATAGCCAGCAACAATAAGACCGATAAATCCTTTCCAGAGGCAATAGGTAAAACTTCGCGTTCACTGTATATGAGGCACAGCAGGACGTCAGGAATAAGTGGTCTCCATTTGGGGTGCTCGTGACTAGGGTGAGCGAGGCGCTGCCACATTATGGTAGAGGAGTACTGCCAACAATAACTCAGGATGGGATTCGGCGTCACGGAATGAAGAGAGTAGACCGTTTAGACAATAGTGATTAGTTAATTCCGCACGCGAGCACTGGCGGTCTTCGTGTCCGTTGGTAACCGAATCCAAGGTGGGGCGGAAGCAAAAAACATTCCAGCTGTGGTTGACTTGCTTTTGTGGATGTTCGAACGCCGAAATGCTAGTGATCAGTCCGTGCAAGTCCGTGTGTACGCTTCTGTGGCTAAAAACAAACAGATGTTGATGACGTAAGTCACACACAAACTGCATCCCCTGTCCACAAACGGGTCTCAAAAGTCTCAAAAGTGGCTTCAGACATCGCCTAGTCATCCATGAAGAACACGCGGTTGTGTGGGACAAGGCAACGCTTGGACAGCCACGTAATACAATAGGACTCTGAAGCCGACAAGAGAAGTTCAACGAGACAATTGCTAAGGGGGGAAGATCAGGGACAGCCGCGGAACCCGCTCACCAGATCGCTGCGGCACCTTCATCGTCGAGCTCGTTGCCCTTGTCGCGTCGAGAGACCTTCACGAGCGGCTATGCACCGTGAAACGCGAGTGGGGGCATGAAACAACGCAATATCCAAGACACTAGCAACGTGTTATCCTCAGAACAACGCAACGTCTGGAGTCAGAATGGAAACGGGGCCGCCCTCTCGTTCTTTATTGTCTAGGCAAATCATTCCTTCCCAAAACAATAGGACCGCGCAAACACAATGTGATATGTCGAATATGGCGATCGCACTACGTTGTTGTGACCGCGCATGGGTGGCATCCAGAAAACGTATAAAGGGGATGCCTCTCGCCGTCTAAAAAGTCATCTTCATCCTCACCGAAGCCAACAAGCTCCTCTTCGAAGCTTATACTCATCCTCTATAACAATGGACTCCTTCCTCAACATCACCTCCTCGACCTCTGAGCGCACTGACGTTCCCGCTGATAACAACGGCGGCGGTGGACCCGGCTGCGTCATTGCATGAGGGATTCACGGATGCCTATAGTACGTTCGCAAAGAATTTTCTTCGCTCACGCCCTTTACTGACATTCGCACAGACATCCTATTCCCCTCTATTACTATTCCGCGCCATCCCCGACCTCCTCATCCACATCACATCACCGACTCTATCATTTCGCATCTACGACCTCGATCAATGTCGACAAGCAGGAGCTGAAGGACTAGAGTAGCCGTTTCATCCCGACCCACTCGCGTTTCCCCCACCTCACATCCTCATCATCATCCCCATGCATTGCATCAGAACCTTCGCAACTATATAATATCTTGGAATTACGGATTACTTATTCTTTTGGCATTCGATCTTCGTTTCGTTTTTCTTCATGGGAAAGGGCAGTTTTGAAATAGAAATTATAATCCCAGCCATCGTCGCTGTTGAACAAACAACATACTTGCTTGGTGTGAGCTGTGCACAAAGAGAAACGGCCAACACGTATTCACCATCGCGGCCAATTGCTCTTATTCTACCTTAACATAACAGCCTTGTAACGCGCCAAAGTAGAGATGTGAACCACAATTGTTATATTCTTCCGTGCGGTCGGTCATCATTGACCGCTTCGCCTATTATATTGAATTACCACTTTGATTGGAGCCCGAGCTTCAAAAAGCACAGCAGCGCGCCAAGGAGATTCGTGCCCAGCTTTAGTCCGGCGAACGTTCACGTCCCACGTTTAACCATAGCGAAGGTCACGGACTGCAACGTGTATTCGGAAGATTGTGTGACAAGACTGGTCGTATCTCGTTTGCAGTTCACCCACACGCTCATCACATCCTTAGAGGAACGACGACCTAGCACAATCATGAAGGATAAAGCCTGCGGGCATTTATGCGATGTTTGCTTCTATTGCACTGAGCGTTGAGCTAAACGAAAATAAAATGCAATCCGAACACGAGGGACCTAGATCACTTCGCCACAATAAATTCCATGTAGTTCGCGAGATTCTCGGTTTGTAAGATTACAGTATGGCCGCGCTAAAAACCTGAGGTCGAAACGATCATGCCGGAGGATCACGGCGTGGAGTATGCGTGTATACGATTTCTTGGGCCGTTGTAGTTTAACGGCAGGATCCCGGAGAGTAATTTTCTTCGGAATATTGACTTCAACAACGGTACGACGTCGAGAGTGATCAAAATCATCGCTTTGGACGACAGCTTGAGGGGTATCAGCGACGGCCATTTGTTTCGGTGGTGGACTCCCAAGCCAGTTGGAGACCGTGACGCTGCCTTGTTCGACGTGCCAACAGTCCGCAGTCATGTAGCTACGTAGAGCAATTGTTATCGGCGTTTCGTCTAGTTTCCATCGCCACCACAATGCTCATGTCAGCAAAATGGTGTCAACAAAACCTTGTCGCCAAGCAGACATTTCCAGAAACGCAAAGGATCGACGGAAGCAGAATCTAGATCCAGCCTCGACCAATTCGAATGTTTCGCTTGATATCTGGGAGACAGGTCTAGAAATTGAAGAGTTTGGCTAGAGTGTGGGTTAAAGATCTAGACGGTCCGCAAAGAGAAGTATTCAATGGTAGCAGGCCGAGTGTGATAAGAGTTAGGAGAAGAGCCGCGAAGGTTTTCCGGTTGCAGCTAGCCTGGGATGCCGTGGCAACATCTGAGATGCTGCTATTTGGAACTCACTCCTACACTTTTACCACCACCGACCAACCCGTCTCGCATCCACTATACGCCTTGGACGTCTAACGAAACAGAGATAGGCAACTGGGAGTTGCACGCGAGAAAGACGTCACCATTGCATTGACAGGGCACCGCTTGCTGGCACTCCGCCACCCAAAAGGCCTAGTGTGTGCACACCCCACCGGGCCCACACTTTCCACACATTTATCTTTACTCCTGTGCCCACACACATGTCCTCTGAACTCCCGCCGACTCTCCCAGACTCAGACCCACTCCCACATCTACAGCAGGATCAAACAGAACTGACAAAACCAGTGGTAACGACAACAGGTCTCGTGCCTTCCCGCCCACCGACAGCAATGACATCCACACAGACTATCGTACCGACAATGGACGACGAGAAGGAGGGGGGATCTAAAGGCGTACCTACGGCTGGTGAGGATGGTCCAGTCGTTCAGCCGACGGTCGAGGAAGACGGTTCATCAGATCCCGCTGCAGTCGAGATCCAAGGTGGCAACGTTACCGCCGTGGCTGAGGCGACTGCTACCACGACCACGCCGCCCACGCCAATCCCGCCAACACCGCAGACAGCGATAACCTTCCTCCTGGTATCTGGCAGCCGACGCACAATGTCCTTCGACCCCGAAACAACCATCGGGCGCGTAAAAGAGCTCGTGTGGAATGCCTGGCCAACTGGTACGCTTTCCTCGTCCTTCTATTCGTCCCTTACTTGCTCTATATCTAACCCCGTTCATTCGCTCTGGTTTCCATTTTTCAGACTGGAAGGACGAGCAGCCGCCTGCTCCGTCGTATCTCCGTATATTATATCTCGGAAAGATCTTGCAGGACGAAGACACACTAGCGAGTGAGTTCTCCCGCCCTTCACCCTCCAGTGCGCCCCCTCCGCGTTATCTTTCCCCGCAATCACGAGTGTATTCTTGACGGACTCATTTGACACGTATCAAAACCTGTCTCCCGCAATTTATATTCTATGAATAACCGTGTCTAAAAATAACTCACATTATTTCCTGTCCTTTTTACAGAATTATCATTCGCATCATCAATCCCCTCCGCACCACCTACCAACCCCACAAAATCCTCACGTAACCATAACAGCAACAGTAATAACCCACCGCCGACGATAGTCCACCTCTCCATCCGCCCATACGCACCTCCGTCGGAAGACGATTCCGCGTTGAAGAAGAAGGCGCAGAAGGCTGCGAGGAGAGCGTTGGGGCGGAGTGTCAGTTCCGCTGGAGCATTGGAGGGTGGGGGAACGGTGGTGGGCGCTGCTACGGTGGGTGGCGAGACGGTGGATGAGGGGGGTGCAGGGTGTTGTTGTGTTATTTGCTGATTTTTCTCCGTTTTTGGAGCCAAATTCGGATCTGAGAGTGAGTGGAATTTCGCTTTCGTGCGTTGAAGCAAAATGGTTACACTTCCTCTCGTATAGGCAAAAGGCATCCCTTCAATTTAGCACACAGCATTTCCTTTCTCAATCCAACGCGATCGTCCCGATTTCCTTTCCCTCGAATCTACCACCGACCGTCTCATTATCACTTCACTTCACACCTGCACATACATACACCCCCACCCCCTCTGTCCCTTGCATTTTGACCATCCACCATCATTGTGCCACTAGCTCATCCATCCATCCATCCACACATCTACATGCCTATCCATTTCCATATCATATCATACAGCCCCTCTAATTCACCAACCATCGACATCTCCTTCATACACCCACTCACTCACGCATACATGGGATCCTCTTTATTCTCTCCTGCCTTTCTTTTTATTTTCACGCTGTTATCTTCATTCAGTAGGTGCTTTTAAAAATATTTTCTGGGACACAATGGATTCCTTCGGTGTACATGTCCTGTCCTGCCTTATCGTATACGGTAATTTTGCGGTATTTATGCTGATTTGAAGGACTCTAAGACTTCAATTTATTGGTATCACGAGTAGATGTTGTTATAATGGCATTTTTGCGGTCATTGATGCTTGCGAAGCACGACGAAAAGGGATCACTTACATGATGAGCACGTACTGTACAGCCATAAACAACGACGACCCAAACTTGAACATGAAGTACAACCAATCTAAGTTATCTCGACGCAAGGACTGGGCACAACTTGTGTTCGCCTGGAAAGCATGCTCTCAGAACGGCTGAATTTTCTTAGGTTTCTTCAAGTTCTACTGAACGATCGATCCCTTTTAACTTCAGGCTTCCGGACCATTTCGTGGCACTTCAGTGCCACACAACCTTTCGTCGATCCAAGCGTTCCGTCTTCGGGTCACCTCTCCACTCGAAGACAACTTGATCTACAGTTTGGCCGTATCCAATTTGACAACAGGCACAAGTTCAGCATCTGGGACATCGACTTCATTCTGTTCGGTGGTTGCATCTAGTCTGAGAGTTTCTCTGCTGCTACTTGTACTATCTGATCTGCCTAGATGTTTCCCCCGTCTATTGTGCGTTTCCCATTAATGCATTGCATTCTGGTTGACTCCATGTGTTCTCCTTGCCGCAACAGTATTTTGCCTTGTTACTTGATGATATGACTCCGTTTACCCTGTGCTGTCTTTCTTTTGCACTAGTACCGCAATTCTCGTCGGATTTTGCACTTTGCGAGGATATAGACGTCAACGTCTTTGCAGGACTTGTTATCGAAACGGTCATTCATGACTTGACGAGGGCCATCTGCGAGGTGGGTGTTAGCGTAGTATCGAAGAAACCGAGCAGGAACTTTATGATGCACTTGGAGAATCGTCTCGGAGTTACTCGCTGAAAACCTTCCAATCTCATTGGTTATACTTACATGTACCCTGGTTTCTGGTTGTGCCAATGCACGTTACAACGATTTCTACCGAGCAGACAATATAACTTGGGAGGAACAACTCTAGTTCGAAAAATCCGCATGTTTATTTCTTGGGCTCACATTACCGACGGGTTCTGAGAAGCATTCTCCCGCTTTTATTCAAATTTATTGTGCAATGTGGTTCTCAGCCCATGTACAAAATTATGGACATGCCTTGGCCTCACCGCCCCTCTATTTCTCGATCGCGCATGGGGTCAATTTCGGGCCCGATCTGCAGACTCTTGGAGGTTTTGTACACTCACCGGTACGGATGTATAGGACATGTAGAATGTTAAAATTTACAGGTTATAGTGTATGTTGGACTCGGCTGCCATGTTACACACGCGAAGTCGCAAGACCTTCCCCATCCTCCGTAGGGCCGTCGCCACTGACTTAAGTGACTCGTTAATCAACAGGCATTTTATTGCTAAATATTTCCTGCCGATGGTGGTGACTTCCCGGCACTTCTTCTTTTCTCTGCAGGATCCGCAGTGTCGAAATTAAACCTTGCATCTTCAATCATTCACTACCTCACACTTAGACAATATGTGTAAATGAAGTAATAATGTTTTGATCAATGTAATACCACAACGGTGCGTCGATAGCGAAAAGTCCATAACATGGGGAAAAAGAAACACATGGAGCATACGACGTCGAAAACAATGCTGTGTAAACTACATGATGAAGAATGCGGTAATATATTAGTATGATATACACCCGAATTGTGAAGTCCGCGAAGTCCAAAGGTGCTCCGAAGAGCGTAAGAAGAACATTATACGCGGAATACGTTACTTGGTTTTCTGTTAGATCTTCTTCTTACACTCGGCCGTTATAGTGTTAAGTCATGTGTCGTGATCACGGTCACTGCCTTGTTTCTTGTCTCGTCGGAATGAGGAAGGGGGATGCGGCGACGGATTACCCCGCTCGCGATCTATGTGCGGTGGTGGAGGACTGGCGGGGTCCTGCGAGTAGATGGAGCCCATCGTCGTGTCACTATCGTGCCGGTTTTTGACGACCGGATTGAGGGCCCGTGCATAATCCACGTCATCTCTCAACCCAACGCTACTCGAGCTCCGTCCTTCTTGCAGCAGCCGTTTCCTGAGGCTGGGATCAAGAATTCCCTCCGGTACAGCGGGTAACTCGACGTCAGTCGGGGCGGGTGATGGGATTGGAGGTAGGGGTGGTGCAATAGGGGGAGATCCCTGGGGCGGAAACACGAATGTTGGATGATCTCGAGGCGAAGGTGGGTTGAGAAGAGATGATGGTCGGCGGACTTTCTGTGGACGCCCGTCTTGCGACTGTGGGCGTCCATCTTGTGACTGAGGGCGACTTTCTCGCGAGCCGGGACGGCTACTCGAGCCAGCCATAGCGGACGTATATGCTGCCTCGGGCCATGTCGGTGAGCGATGTACTATATCTGGAGAAGTGGACGGGCGACGCGGCATGGCTGGACGTGGCTCGTAGGTGGAGTTCGTTGGAGACGTGTGGGGACGACGTGCACTTTTGACGGTGTTTGCGCGGGAGGGGGGTTGGATAGAGAGACGGACATTGGGTCGACGGTGGGTCAAGCGCCAGAATGGGCCACGCCAGAAACCACTCTGCGACACGCTATGTTCCGATTCCTCGGACAGTGCAAGAGAGCTCGAAGATGCCGAGCCGGAGTGTTGAACAGATGGAGTTGCACCACTTCCGCTGCCGCTGCTTCGTGATTTGGCACTACTTCGTGATTTCGCCCAGGCTAGAGTGCCTAGGCCAGTGGATGAACCCGGAGTTGGTTGATTTGGACTTTGTGACGGGTTGAAGTCGTATGGAATTATTGGCGAGCTTCGTGTCATCGGCACATCGATAAACTCGAGATCACCATCCCTGCTACCGTACATCTCCGCCTGGGGTCCAATGCTTGCCTGGACGGATACGCGCTTTGATTCCACCGGTGTCAGGCCAGAGAAAGACGTACGGGATGGGCTGCTGGTGATGTTGTCTTCCGCCGATAGCCCTTCTTCTGAATTGACACCTTCGGGGACAACGAGAAGTGGGCTTGGCAGGTTTTGCTGACTCCATACTCCAGCAGCTTGGAGAAGTCCAAGGTGCTGTGATGTGTTGATATTGCTTAACGCGCTCGCATGGCTCTGAATGCTCGCATGTCTTTGAACACTAGCAGCCCCTGCCAGAGTTGTCTGTCCCTCACTGCTCAGAACAAGGGATGCCAAGCTCGCAGCTCCTTGCGCAAGATTATCACCACTCGAATAAATGCCGCCACCGCCCATTTCTTGGCCTATGGATACTGCGCTTAGCGATGCCGGGGATGCAAAACCAGGTATGGGGCTCAGTGTCAAGCGCCGGTGCTGCAGTTCGCGGATGGGGTCTTGCCAACCTGCTTCCAAATCATCGACTTCGATCGGTGGAAGGTTTGGAACTGATGGATCGATAGCGGTGTCCTCGAGATAACGCAGGCGTCTCCGACGACGGCATGCTAACGTGAACCAAAGGGCGACGAAACCAATTGCAAGCAAGCCAGCAAGAATGATTCCAGCCATTGCACCGGGATTTCGAGTGAATCTGATCATGGAATCGTCATTCATATGAGCTTTTTAAAAATGAATATGTGTAACGTACGCTCGATCCCCACTTCCACTTCCTGTGTTTGGGCTCAGACTACCGGTCGGCACCATCGTGGTGAGCGTCATAACCTGACCTCCCGATGTCGTCGTCATCGTTGTGAGTTCATAAGATGACTGTGAATCTGGTGGCTGTGAGACACCTGGGGTTGTTGTTGGCGGACCGTTTGTGGTAAGTGGATGGGTGGAGGTGGAAGACCGTGAAAGTGTTGTTAAT
Source organism: Rickenella mellea (assembly GCA_004355085.1). Lineage (NCBI taxonomy): Eukaryota > Fungi > Basidiomycota > Agaricomycetes > Hymenochaetales > Rickenellaceae > Rickenella > Rickenella mellea. Next base: position 464,412 of record ML170166.1, on the reverse strand, counting down.
ATTGATGTCGGAGGAAATGGAGCGGATACAGATCTAAAGGTTCATATATATTTAGTCAAAAGAATTTTCTAGGTGGACTGTCTGCTCACGAGGGTGTCGATATTGGGGGTCTATGATTGAAAACATCCATTAGTTATTGTAGGGATGTAAATGGCTATTAGACTGACGGGAAAGTAGGCGAAGGCTGGCGAGTCCTTGTACGAGTCCTTGTGCGGGTTCGTGTGCGGGTCCTTGATGGTAAGAAAGGACTAGTAAAATCTCCAGATGTTGGTGTAGGGAAGAACGTGCTGTCATCGAATGGATCACTGGATGTCGTAAATGTATTGTCACTCGAGGAACTATCAGTATGTGTGAACACTGCTGTGACCGGTGTTATAACAGTGACGGAGGCAAAGCTCGATGATTCGTCCAACGATCCCGAGGACGCCGAAGTCGTAATATCTGTAGAAGGGTCATCGGATACTGATTGGTCCGTGGACATGGAGGATGAAATCGTAATGGAAGTAGGTCGGGAGATCGTGAATGAGTCCAGTGATAATATAGATAAGGAGGTGAGAGTATTAGAGTCCGATGATGAGAGTGAAGGAGTCGGCGAAATTGTAGATGAAAATGTGTCCGTTGTCGATGTCCAGTCTTCGTCGTCCGATCCGTCGTCTTCCGAATTGTCGTCGTCCGAGCCGTCGTCAGTAGACGATGGCACTGGGGAGGTGGTGCTATGGATACCATGTCAGCAACATTCACCAAGAGTAACCGAGCACACCAGGACAAAAAATTCGTCGTCACGTGTCCAAAACGGTGCTGGCACAGCGTTTTCATTTACGCATTCCAACCACGCCTCGTGCATGTCCGATAGGTCCAGTCCAGACTACCAAAGACTTGAAGGACACTCACGATGCAGTGCTAGCTGTGCTCTCCGCAGCGTCTCCAGTGGTGGTCGGAGTGCCTGCATTGCTCGTCGCAGTGCTGGACTCTGAGGAATCTTCAGACTCGATGTCCTGAGGCGAGGCAGAATCTCGAACTATCGGCTTGTTTGAGTTTGAGGCAGTGATGCGCGAGTCAGTCATCAATGCCTCTCGCGAGGAATGAGCGTTTAGCCTGAAAACGTGCTTCGGTAGAAGCCAGTGTCCGAAGGGTTCTGTCGGGCAATATTATAGCGAGTGGCTCAAGGAGCGGGAGCTAGCAAAAAGCAAGGAGCGGAAGGAGGACAAGATGTCACTGAGGTCGCTAAGCCCGCCTCGAACGTTTTCAACCAAGGGCGCAATTAGACATAATGAACCGGAGGTAAAATTCTTGGAATAAACTCCGAATGACCAGATTGAGGACAAGATCACGGAAACTCCATATCAACTGTCACCCGTGGCGCCCGCAATACATACTAGATCGGGAAAGGGGCAACGGCCTCGACGTCAATATTGACAGGTTCAGCATAAGCTGGCATGTGGCTAAACACGAAGTTGAGGTGGGGTGGCAACGCCGCTACGGAACCAGAATGCGACGCGGAGTTGGAAATTCCTCGCTACGGTTTTCAACACACATAGCAGCGTTGCAGAACGACTTTGAACCAGAGTCCCGAGGTGAGATGTAGGCGTCGGAGGGCAAACAATTGTCAAATTCACTTTCAATCAAGCCAAAGATGTTGTTGATTGTAATCTGAAGTAAGTGCCTGACCTTAAAGTATGTAAGCTTGGACCTCGCATAAAACCTTACACGATGGTGATTGCCGTAAATTTTCATTTTGGTCCAACCTGCCAACAAATCCGCCCGCCTGGTGATTTATAAGAACAAAGCTTTTCGACGTGGAATGAACATCGTCCGCCGTTGGTCAAAACATCCATGTGATACTATTTTCGCACATACACACACAGAAACAGATATTGATCACGGTCAGCCTCGACCCGGAGTCTTTTTCTGTTAGGTCAAGATACTTCCATACGTGTGACAACTTGGACTGAAATGTCTTCATCCATCCCAACAACGATGAAGGGTACAGTTGTCATTCATCATGATTAACCCAATAGCCGACAATGTGCACTTTAGGCGTCTTCCTGCCTGGTGACCACCAATGCGAAGTGCGTACCGTAAAGGTACCAACCCCAAATCACGGCCAAGTTCTCGTACAAATGCGCGCATCCACGCTGTGCGGGTCCGACCTGCGGGCAATTTATCGACCAAAGGTGCACAAAACTGATGCCGAAGGTTACTTGGGCGTTATCGCCGGTCATGAACCATGCGGAATCATCGTGAAACGAGGCGATGGCGTGTTAGATGTGTGAGCAATTTACATTGCATTTGCCAGTGATCTCGGGAATTGTTTCCTAGATGGAAGGAAGGAACCAGAGTGATCATATACCATATTCAAGGGTGCGGGTCGTGCTTTGACTGCAGGAAAGGGCAGTACATCTCTTGTCATGCGCCTGAGAGGAAAGCATACGGCTGGCAGAGAGATGGGGGTCATGGTGAGCAATCATTTGGCCAGCGTCGAATATCAATATCAAGAAACTTCTAGGAGAATATCTCGTCGCTGATCAGCAGTCTCTGGTCCTGCTTCCTGATCAACTCACGTACCTCGACGGTGCAATTATCGCGTGCGGCCTCGGGACCGCATATGCTGCCTGCCTACGAGCCCAAATTTCCGGACGAGACCGCGTTTTGGTCACAGGTCTCGGACCAGTAGGGCTGGGAACAGCGCTCGTCGCCCAACGTCTTGGCGCAAGAGTTCTCGGAATCGAGTTCGATAAGGATCGCGTAAACTTTGCTCTTTCGCTCGGTATCTCATGTGTACAATGCCGCGAATCGGCGGACGCGGATGTTCAGCATGCAATGGAATGGTCACAGGTAGACGGCGTGGATGTCGCCATCGACTGTAGCGGGAACGCGTCTGCAAGACTCACGTGTTTGAAAGCAGCCCGCTCGTGGGGTCGCGTGGTGTTTGTCGGCGAAGGCGGGGACGTTGCTGTTGAAGTTTCACCCGTAATCATACACAAGAGCCTTGCGATCTATGGCAGTTGGGTGTGTTCGATCAGTCAAATGGAAGAATTGGTCGAAAAGCTAGTGATTTGGGGGTTTCATCCAGAGGTCCGTTTTTTCTTCCTGTAGGATGTAAATAAAATGTTCATTCCATTCGAAAGATCACCGTCTCGGACACATTCGGCATTGACGATGCGCGGATCGCGTACGAACTATTTGACAAAGGGAAAACGGGAAAGATTGCTATCACCTATGAAGGAGAAAGAAAGGTTTATTAGGCAAATTGGAGTGAAACTTGTCAAAAACGAAACTGATCTTGCATGCAATGTGAATAATTCAAACACAATCGCACAAACTGCAGCCAAGCTTCACGACTTCATGGTGCCCAGCACGATGCCCGGTAAGCGCCTAGCGTTTTGACGGTTGATGCTATCTCCGGGCTCGTACGAAGGTGAAGTAACACGGCGCTTTGGTGAACAGAATGTTCTGGGATGCTGCATACGAACCTGCGGCTCGAGAAAACACGTTTCTTGGTTCCTGCAGGACCGCTCATATACGCGGTACATATAATCGATTACGCTTGAGTCGAAGGCGCCTGTTCGCAGGCATGCGGCAGGAGTATGGAAATTCACAGAGAACGAGCGGTGTGAAGGAACGGTAGACCTCAGTTGCACGCGGATCAAGGTGGACGAATAAAGCTCCTGTAGAGGGAGATATCGTTCCGTTATAAGAACGCCAGTCGTGCCTTCATCCCCGGGAGGAACCGTGCCTCCCAGGGGTGTTGATGTGCAGGCACCGAGGGATTGTCATGAACAACACCTTGCTTGACCTGATAACACTTTCACAAATGGCAGCTGTACAGTACTGTACCTAGCTGTGGTCCTGGTCCGACTGGTATGACGCGTACTCGTACCTGGAATGCTAGGTGAATACAAGTAGATTCCGGCTCCGAAGCAGACGTTCCTTTTGCTTGTAATATGCAGTAGCGAGTGTAGCTTCACGTTTATGGAGTCGAACGACGTTACTTGAACTTTAGGTTGGTCGATAATTATGGGTCCATTCCATTGGCAGAGTTTTTTTGACGTGGGTGGTGGTGGCCGAATGAATTTTTGCGGACGGGTAGCATGGCAGCACGATTTTTATAGAACGCGTCGAATTTCGTTGTGATACAATTATTTTGGATTTCCGCGTGTTGTTCCGGCAGACCTTTGATATAAACGAAGATTGGTCGTTGCATTGCTATAAGACAGCTTAACATGAAGGCACCTAGAAGTTTTGCCGATCAGATCCGAGTCTCCCATCCAGATAACATACGCAGTAACAATGGTAGGATTGGATTCAAGCCTCAGAAGTTCGACATTTGTGACGAGTCGGCTTGGTTAAATTACACTTCTCCAATCAAGTACTCCACATCAGAGATAAGACGGTTACGTACATTGGTTTAAAGTGATATTTCCGGAGACAATGTGCCAGGGCAAGACTGGGCTGAACTTTGGGTGTGGTTGTGTTCTTGGGTGTGCAAAAACAAGTCCCGACTCGCGACTCCGACGCGTCCGGCTAGTTTCGAGCACACGTGACCGTGAGCAGAAAGTTCAGGGCAGGCGTTCTGGCGCAACCTCGACATTTTTTCACCGACTCGGAATTTGTTGTTCCTTGGCATGACCCGCCCATTACGCTGTCTCAAGTCATTCTCAGAGTTGTCTGTCAGCCCTCCACGATGCATTCGCCTTTCTTTAAATAGTCCGCACACACCTGGTTTGCTTGATCCTCACCATCCACTGCGCGATATTTGACGGGCATTGGAACAGGTATTCGTGGAGTACGCCATGCTGCCACGGCGACAGCAAATAAACCTCCAGAAGATAGTCATTTCGAAAATGACTTTCAAGAGCAGGCTCAACCGTTACGACGGGACCGTCCTCCAAAGTTCAAGAGAGAATACCTAAAACACAATGAAGCCCTTCCGTACCCTAGAGCGAGCAGACGAACAACAGATCCCGCTCCTATCGTGTCGCATCTCGAAGAGCTCTTTCCACCACTCAAATTTCCGCCAGTATTGGCGACACGGATGGTCACTCATATCAGCGCTCGTGAAGCTCCTTGGGATGGACACAATGCGCGGTTATCCTTCGTTGGTACGGGGCTGCAATTTATTGAATAGTTCACGTTCCAACCATTATATGCATTAAATCCAGGTCGTAGGGTTCTTGAGACATACCTCAACCTCTTTCTTCATAGTGTTCCTCGGTCCGAGCTGCCTTCGGGATTTGAGCCGGACTACGTCTTTATCGCACACCGTGCACTCCATACACCGGTTCTTGGTGAATATGTGGGCACCCAGTGGAGACTTCGAGATATTATGCAATGGACACCTGCGCGAGGCTTCGAGGAGACTGCACGGGTCGAAGAGCGAAGACAGCTTCCAGATACAAGGTTGTTATCCAAAAACGTCGGTTTCTACAAGGTGCAAGGCATCGCGGTGGAAGGAATCATAGGAGGAATATTTCATCAATTCGTAAGTCTTGGAGACCAGTATTGTAAATACGACTAATTGATATGATTAGGGAGGGACTGTTGCTCATCGCGTCTTCCACACACGACTTCTTCCTCACATCCTTTGTCCGGGATCACCGGTAGGACTGCCGGATCACTACCATGATTTCGTCAACAAGGTGTTGTTAAAAATGGGAGGATCGGAAGCGTTGCTCTCCGGTTCGAATACGCGCACCTCGCGCACACCGAAACTTGCTGATGGCGTCAGCGCAGCAGTAGAAGCATCGTACGCTTCTCAACAAACTTATGGGATCGTAACATCATATATTGATTTGTTTCACAGATGACTGCGGTAGTTGATGAGTGCTTGAAACGTCACCCACCAATACCGCCCCCCACGATCACCTGCTTTTGCAGGTTCATGAATTGTGGGCAGAAGCGATTTCGGCGTCCGCTGTCAACGCAATGGAGCTGTCCCACCATTCCTCACAAGTAACATACAAATTTGTGGACCCATTTGATGTACTTGCGTTATAGAACGCACTGTCTATTGATTATATGGATTACATTTGCAAGTGGCGCGATGCCTGCCCTAAAGAGGAACAACTTCATCACTAACCACCACGCGTCTGCGGTGGACGACCTGCACCATCGCACCGTCTTGTCATCGCGAATGCATGTACCAAGCAACCCATGAATTCACCATACGGCAAACTCTTCGGGCCATTCGTCTGCCTCGGCGTAATCCTTCCACTAGTACTGCTCAAGCAATCGAGCGTCTAAAAAATCCTAGTCGTAGCAGTCAGAATCTGACTGATCGGTACAAGAGACTGGAAAGATCTCTCCGAGGGAAGGAAGCATACACGAAGCAGCTATTGGACATTGATGCAGACTCGGAGGGTTCCAGAGAACCCCCCTCATCGCTACCTCGAAAGGGTCCAAGGAAATTTCGAGGTTTTGTCATTCCAGAACGGCCAACGGAACCTAAAGCAGACGGTAAGTTACTTCTCGATACATTGACGACTCCATTATAATCTATCAACACCTACAGAATGCTGCATGTCCGGCTGTGCCGTGTGCGTATACGACCTTTATGAAGAGTCACTCGAAGCATATAACAAAGCGGTCGGATTGTTACGGGCATCCCTTCAAGCATCTCACATACCCGAAGGTGAATGGCCATTGGAGATACAGACGAAGGAGGTTGAAGAAAGGAAGAAGAGCATCACATTAAGCACATTCGAGGAGTTGGAGCGGTCCTTGAAGGCGAAGCACGATCGCGAGGCGGAAAGTAGGCTTTAATCGCAATCATCTCGTTTCAGCAATATTTAAAATCCAAACATTGATAGTCAAATCACCACTTGTACGACGGCCAGCGGCCCCAAAACGCAGCACTTTGGCGAGCGTCAAACCTAGTGCGATATACGAAGCGCTCTCATGGGTGGCGTTCAGCAAGAGATAGGATCCTCGGGGATCAAATGCAATCCTACCGTGACTGCCACCCACGTCATTCTGCACATACCTGGTGACCATAAGAGTATTCAAGTTAGGACTGGTCGTAGTTCCTGTTGGGACGCGTGCTGGGGCAGCTTCGCAATAGCTGGCCACTGGAATCTGCGACTCGGGGATCATCGGCCATATTTCCCCGACGGGAAAGATCCGACATTTTCACAACACCCACTTGCTGGTCCAAGTCAATCCGCATCATGATCATGGTCTACTCTCGCAAAAGATGGTGGCTTGTGGGACGTTGTGGAGTCCGATGTTAGCGCTATTGACTGAGCTGTAAGTATTAAAAAATTGGCCTGCATCCGCCTTCCATTATACACAAGTCAATACAGTAACGTCGCATTGAGTTGTATTCGTTTATGCTGTCGAAGTACGAGAAACGTTGTTATCATTCGAGCGGCAACTGCCGGCCGCCATTTGAGCCGCATTAGGCAATAGCCCGTGGGAATGATTTTGCATCAGTTTTGCTGGTGGTCCAGTTGTCCTCTTTTCATCACTCTCAGCCTGGCCATCCGGCCAGCCGCAGGACTTCAAGCTTCAAATATACCCCAACGTCCTTTTAACTCTGTTTTTGCTCTCCCTCTTTCTGTAATTTTCCCGATTTTCCCTTTGATCACTATTATTGTCATATTCAACATACCTCAATGAGCAAAACCGGTCGTAGTCTCGAGGATGGAGCAGAGGAACCCCCAGCGAAGAGGATCAAGGTTGAGGAAATGTGAGTGACCTGTTAATCCGTGTGATCGTGGACTCAATCATTCACGAAAGCCTTGTTGCGAGATCACTACCGACGACAAAGAGGAAAGGCGGCCGACAGCCGCAGAAAACTGGAGAGGAACGTGCTAAAGAGCTTTTGAAGGACACCAGACTCGCTGCAGTGGAACCCCAGCAGGTTTTATGCAGGATGTGCGGGAATTGGATCAGGCTGTTCAAGCACGTGGATTATGCTCCTGCTAACTGGAGATCTCATGCTTTAAAATGCGAAATTAGATCAAAGTGAGCGCTTAACTCACGATTGCCGGTTATGTTTTCTTATCCTTGCATCTCGAAGATGGATATCGCAGGTGAAGAAGGAACCAAACGACGAGTTCGAGTTATCCCTACCAATCCCCGAGCCCCCTCACCAATCCCCGTCCTCCGAGATTCATCCCGTGACCGTCAAAGAGGAGAACCCTAATTCAAGACGCCAAATGAAATCACTGCAAGAACGTCGATCAACCTTGGCAGACGACAAACGTGCTGCATATCCTGAACCACACCGGGTCTTCTGCAAACTTTGTAGTAGTTGGGTCCGATTACACAACACCCGTGAATACGATCTTTTCAACTGGTCTCGGCACGTGGAGAAATGCGAATTGAAGGCGCCGTGAGTCTCATCGCGGCTGTGTATCTTGGTTTATCTTACCGTTGGACAGGGGAACGAAGCGAGTACGACTTAAGAAATCTCATAAAGAGTAAAACATTTTTCATGAAAAGTCTGCATCAAATAGTGACATGTCTTGTAGGAACAATCAAAGACCGTCTTTAACCTTGACCTTTCGCGCCGGTCGAACCCAGAATCCTGTACAAACTGTGGACGTCCCTTCAGATCCTATCCCATCGCCGATAATACCGAAAAACGAACCCATCGAACCGCCTATGCCATCAACTTCAACGGTGGTACCATCAGTGCCATCGGCTGGATTGCTCAAGAGAAAGCCGCGAAACATCCTTGAGCGACTGAAAGACTTGGAAATGGACCCTCGATGCGGCGACGTGCGCGAGTCGGAAGTGTTCTGTCTGATGTGTCAAAAATGGGTCAAACTTAGCCGAGATGTCCCATACATCGATGCGAATTGGATACGACACGCGTCGCGGTGCAGTGAGAAGAACTGGTACTTCATTTCCAGTTAACCTCCATATGGGAGCTGACACGCTTTCAGGTTAAATCCATTAGTCCGCGCACTATCGCCATTCGACATCAAACCCGACATCGACAAACTTGATTCCGATGCCTTGGAAGTTGAAGAGTTGTGTTTCCGTCCCGTTAACTCTACACCAGATCTGGAACTACGACAATCGTAAGTTTATCCCTCACTATTATCCAAAACCGGTTCCGATTTCTGCGACAGATCAAAACCTACGGACCGCCCTGCCCTGCCTACCACAAACGATGGTGAGATCGTTGAAGCTGTGCCATTTGAAGTACCAAGAAAACGTACACAAGAGGAACGAAAACAAGCTATGCTCGACGACCCTCGATGTTCTGATGTCCAGCCGTTCAATGTTACCTGCAACATGTGTTCGCGGCAGATTGGTCTGCACGGGAAGAAAGCGTACTTCATTTCCAACTGGCTGCGACATGCGGAGTCATGTGAGGCTAAATCAAAGTCAATGACATTTGCATTCCTCTTTCAACGCATTATTGACGAGTCACTACTATCCAGACGCGCCGAAGGACCAATAGAGAAGCCCGCACCATCAGTACTTCAACTGGCCAGTGTATCAAAGTTGGTGCTTTAGCCGATCCCCCTTGGGTAGCCGCTGATCTTTTGTCATACAGACGCCCAGATCCTCCGAACGCGAAACCAGCAGGGCCAGTGCTTCAGCTCGCCCCAGATTTTATCCCCTCCCCTGCTGTCTCATGGAATATACTCAAAGAACACGAAAACGAACATTCCGTGAAGCATCGACGCAGTCGAGATCAGCGCGCACAGGAGTTGCTGAATGACGATCGAATTGGTGAAGTTGAGCCGCATCGCGTTTTGTGCAAGATATGCAAGGAGTGGGTTGGCTTGCATAACAGCAAAGAGTACTTCTCGTATACGTGGTATAAACACGTGGATAGGTGTGAGCAGAAGCGAAAAGGGTATGTCTCTCTGTTATGCCAGCCAATTGATTGGACTCGAACTTACAACGATCGCAGAATCACTCCAAAGCGCCGCACTGCGGATACTCCGGTGGACGAGGTGCATCACGTACCGAAAATCCCGTTCTCTCGCAAGACCCTCGAAGAGAGGAAGACGCAACTCGAGAGCGATCCCCGCGTTGGCGACGTTGAGCCCCATCGCATACACTGTAAAGTCTGCGACAAGTGGCTCAAGCTCAATAACGACATCGAGTACGCGACGTTCAACTGGTTCAAACACATCTCGAAATGCGATGGGAAGACTGCGTGAGCATTAAATTTTCCTATCCTACCCGTAGGCAATCGTCCTCACATGTTTTTTGATACAGGTCTCCCGTCAAAGGGGACGTTGGTCCAAGCGAGAAACCAGCTGAGGTAGCCGAGGTGGTCGAGGTACCACCACCGCCGAAGACGAAGACACGCACGACGGCGCAAGAGCGCGAGGTTAAGCTACGCCAGGACCCACGTCTTGTCGAAGTGGAAGCCCATCGGTGTTTGTGTGGCATGTGTGGGCGGTGGCTTAAGCTGCAGAATAAGATCGAGTATGATGCGCATAATTGGCTCTCGCATGCGATCAAGTGCGAGGTGAAAACTGGGTGTGTATCCAATCCTTGTTTGCAAAGTGAGGCAACGTTGTTCTGACTTTTAATACTGTGCAGATGGAAACCTGGGTCTACTCTGAACGCGACCTCGATCGCCGACCCCGATCCTGAGGGATTGAACGCTGTTAAAGTCGAACCATCGACAAGCACACCGGAGCTCCTGGCCAAGAAACCGTGTCCCCCCGTCCCTCGCCCTCGCGGACGCCCACCATCATTCAAGGTCAAACCTGAACCGACCACCACGTCCATCGGCACGCCTCTCGACAAGTTCGTGCGCAAGTCGGACGCGCAGCGCGAGGCGGAACTGCGTGCGGATCCCCGGCAGAAAGGTGTTGAGCGCGGACGCGTGCTATGTGGGAGCTGCGACAATTGGATCAAGCTGAACTATCAGCACTCGTTCTTGCCAGGGAATTGGCTCAGGCATGCGGAGAGGTGTCACGGTGCGGGTCGCGCGGATGTCGTGAAGTGTGTTATTTCCTTGCACATATAATGACGTGATAGTTTGCACGCGTTTCTGACCAATTTTGTTATACAGGAAAGAAGATGTACCGGCTGCGATTCCATCCGGGCCGAAGAGTGTGAAGCTCAAGCTCAAGGCGGACGTTGTAGACGTCGATGAGGACGAAGACATGGAAGGATTTGACAGTTCCGTGTTCGGCTGCGTCGAGCTCGGACACCTCGTATTAGCATACGATACCGCCATCTCAGCGCTGGGAATCAGCGTCCCTCCCCTCCCCGAAGATAACACGTCTCTGCTCTCCCCATCCACGACTTCGCTTCCACCGCGTACCCCCATCTCTTCCAAGACTCTCGTAAACGCTATATCTTCCGCGACTCCCGGTGGCAGGCGGGTGCATCGCACTCATGAAGGGCGGAAGAAGGAACTCGAGGCTGATCCTAGAGCTCGCATAGTCCAGCCCACACAAGTGCAATGTGATATCTGTGGACGGTGGATCCAGCTCCGCCGTGATGTCGCGTATAGTGGGCAGAATTGGTACAAGCATGCAGGAATTTGCGCTGGGAGAACTGGGTAAGGACGCACTCTTTTGAACAGCAATGCCACGATTCTGACAATTCATTGTACAGATGGAAGGCACCGGACGGCTTAAAATACGAACCAGTGGATGACGCTCCCCTTGATATCACTCCTAGTCTACCGAAATCGACTGGATATATCAGCCCACCACCAATCTTGGGCGAAGCCTTGTCACGAATTGATTCTACGGAGACAACACCCGAAAAAGATGATGAAACACCTATGCCTTACAGCGCTCGCAAGGCTCGCGAGTGTGCTTCGCACTTGCAAGAGGACAAATTTCTGGGCGCACCGTTGTTCACACCTGTTATCTGGGATGCCGCTGGTGACTTGACAGATGCGGAGTCGATTTGGGAGTCGGGCTCTGTCGTTTCCATTGCCGATTTTTGAGATTCGACCGTGTACATTTGACGCTTAGACACCGCGACACCTTTTACATACACATAATACACCGAGGCGATAGTGTACAGTACCGAACCCGATATCCTTGATAATTACGCTGTTCCTTTGACAAAATAAATACATGAGTCCAAGTGCGCGTTATTTGTGGTTGTTGTTTTCGACACTTTGACTCTGCCATTGTGTCTGTCTCAGCGACGAGCTCTTGTTCAACACCGTATAAGACGGCGAATCCGCGACATCCCCCATTCCCAGACCTCTCTCTCTCTTACCATCATGAACGCATCTCGCTCAATGAAACGATCAGCGTCGGTGGCATCTCTGCCAACTCCACCGCGCACCGTCAACTCCCGCAAACGCCATGCACCGTCAAGGCCACAGTCGCGCACCTCAAACCGCTCTGTGCATTCTCATCACTCGTCGTCCTCCGAGGACACCGATGGTGGTGAGAAACACGCGGAAGACGACGACGACGACGATGGCGGGATGCACATCGTGCCACACCCCGGCCGCGTCCTTTTCGCGCCACGCAAGAAACAGCGCACAGACCGCCTCGACGCGGTCGTCGGCGCGCTTGCAGGTGCAGATAGAGAGAATCCCTTCTGGGATGGGCAGCAGCAGTCGATGGACTTGGAGGAGGATGACGCCGACAAGACTGTTCATCCTGTCCCTCGCACACGCTCGTCCTCACCGGAGGTCGAGGAGGACCGCGTCAAACATCGCTCTCATGCACCAGTGTCTCCTCCACCTTCCCGCAGGCAGTCTAAGAAGCAACGCAGGGCCCCGCCTTCAGAGCCTGCCACCCCTCCACCGGAACCTTCCACCGCCCCATCCGGTGCCCCCAGACCAGTCCGCGACTCGCCTGCTAATCCATTCCTCGACGAGTCACCAGCATCTGGATCTGGTGACGCAGAGCCACGTACACCTCCCCCACCCCGCGCGCCAACTGAAGATGCCGAGAAACCGACCATATCTTACGTCTTGTACGATCCCTTCCTCCTTTCTTTCTACATGCCACTCGTAAACTGACGTTGGATTGCGATATTGTAGCCGCGGCATGAGGGCCACCTTCGCGAACCCTTTATACAATCGCTCGCCATCCGAGCGTGCGCGGTCCCTCCTGCCACTCGAACACCCCGATTACGAACCCGACCCTGCATGTCCGCCGCGGGACCTCTTTGGCGCACGGAAGAGGCGTCAACGGACAAACGCAAAACCTGTTCGGGATGGTAAACGAAAGGGAAGCGTTGGCGGAGGAGGCACGAATTCGGAATGGGATAGCAGCGAGAGCGAGGGGGAAGGCGTGGCTCCTGCTTTCAGTCCTCCGAAGCGTCTCTTTCAGGCATAGGGACGCCTTTTTCCTTTCCCCGTTCTTAGATTTGTTCGTTTGCGTGCATGGTTTAGAACACTGGTTCATCGTGGAATGAACATTGCGATACCTCAATTCCCCACCCAACTCCCACCTCACCCACGCAATAAAGCATTCGAATCGTACACATCTTACTTACATCTTTGACATGCACAACAAATCGATATACACCATCATCTCGTTCATGTATGTATCGTACAATATTTCACTCTCGATATGTTTTTGACTTTTGGGAGTGGATGAAGGCTTGCAGAATAAATGAAGAATGACTTTGGCCCCAGACTCTTTGAATTTAGTATGAACTATTTGCGCCAAATGGCTTGGTTACCGTTTGTTGGAAGCACATGTAAACGAGTTCAGCGTCCAGAAATTTGCCGTTTCGGTGAAGGACAGTTTACACTAGCTCACCTTCTCACATTTTGAATGGGTGTTTAACTCAGTGGTAGAGTGTTCGCTTTGCATTCAATGCTGCGAAAAGTCGAGCGTTCGATCCGCTCATCATCCATCTTTCTTGGGTATAAAAAGTTTTTTTGTCTCCAACACGGATGTTTATCCGATTCCGACTTTTGAGAAGTTGAACAACTGGTCAGAAAGCGATGGTGTTCAAATGTTAAGTATATTTTTGAATCATAGATGCAGAGTCAGCAGATAACAAATACGAAATGTGATACAACAACTGATCCCATTTCAACTATCTCGCTTCTCTTGGTTCTGTTCGTTCGCATGTTTCGGATTAGAAATGTATCAAATTGCATGATAAAATGAAACTCACGAGACCACTGGCAATTCAAGATCAAATTATCATATCCCATCCCATGCACCTTCGCCATCGCCTTCTCCGCAACAGCCTTCTCCTCAAAGCTAACAAACGCATACCCTTTCCCAATACCCGTCTCGCGATCCCGCCCAATGTACACCCTTACAACGCGCCCGAACGACCCAAAGAGCTCCCGCAGGTCGTTGTCACTCGTGTCTTCTGACACGTTCGTGACGCGCAATGTTGGGAGGTCGTCGCGGTTCCCTCCAGGCCGGCCCATCGCCTCGCCGGGTCGAGCACCTGCGCCGGCGCGCATCGATGGAGGGACGTATTTACCGCCTGTCGATGGACCTGCTGGAACGGGTGCAGCGGCCTCTGCAACGCCGAGGCCGTCTTCGTCGCCGATGGGAGGTGTTTCTGAGAGGATTGTGAGGATGTTATTAGCGCATAGGGTAAGTATTGAGAGTTGGGCATCCAAACCTGCTCCGTCAAGACCGGCCAATGAGTCTTTGTAAGGACACTTCGCGGTAAAGTGGTCGCCTTTACACAGACGACAGGTGACTTTGCCCGCGCCAGCCTTGGCAAGATTAGCTTTTATGTTTTGATCTTCCGAAGGCTCTGGTTCCGTTGCCTTAAGGATAAAATTTGTACATATCAGCATCTCTTTCAGAAATACGATTTGGAGAAAACGCACCTTATTCCCAGCAGTGAGTTTCAGAGTGACATTCTCGCCAACAGTTGTCGTAGCGCGGTCAGGACCTGGCTTGTTGCCCTTCTCCTTCCCGAACTTCGCCCATGTCTTTCTCTCAGCCACTGCGTGCTCAACAACGGCCTTCTGCAGAACCCGTTTGATCTTGCGAGTTACCTGCATGCCAGGAATGTTTTAGTACAGGAATCCTCAATGGTGTCATGTTCGACGTGTTACACGCACTTTTACTTTCTTTCCTTCGTCATTCACAGTGTATTCAATCGTCGTCCGGACGCCGTTCTCGTCGACGGTTTCCTCGATCTTTGGAAGTCTCGGTTGTTCTGTAAAATGTTCAGTTTCCCGATTATAAACCTCCAGACGTTGTCCACGTACCAAGCTCATCTACGTCGTCTGCCCATGATGTCTTCCTGCAAAAATGGTTAGAATACTGAGCCTGAAGGACAAGCTGTTAACTCACGATGTCGTGGCCATGATAGAAAAAATATTTTCGTTCCGACAAGCTTGGTAAGTTGCTGATAGTCTATTTAGGCTGTGATTACTAAGCACATAAATATCTCCTTCAATCGACGTCAACCTATTCAACTTCCATCTGTTCATATGCGCGTCCCAGCCTATCATTTCCATTCTACTGTCATTTTTTTCTCACTCCTGTATATAATACACTCAAAGCCTACTCAACTATTTTACAAGTGAACTCTTCGTTGCCGACTGTCACGGTTTCGACGCATACTCGTCTGCGAAACTCACATCTGCCGCTAAGGTTTAACGACCTGGGCCACATCAAACCGTTAACCACCCACGATGCCTTACGGTTCCCAACTTCCCATCCTGACATCCGCTGCACCTACACGCCGGCACCACCCGTCAAGCCCTTCAATTCACCCATTCTAGGAAACATCGGAGTCAACACGTGAAGATAGTTTGCCAACTTGACTTACAACATTTGCACTCACCATCATGTCGAGATTCTGAGACTAGGTCCCGGCTGGTTGTTCCTCCCTTCTGTCGCTTTGCACCACTGGCACCGGCGATGGTAATAATTCAAAACTCGACAGCCAGTACACCTCTGGGTTACCTTCGGCTAAGAGGATGGACACCTCGTTGACCTGGCCAGCGTGTAGTTCGGACGGTTCAAGTACTCGTTCCCATTCTACAAAATTATCTTCGCGTGGAAAATGGTAGTGGTCGGAATCCCTTCTTTCATTAACCTGGATGATCATATGATTTTCTACAAGAGTGACGTGGGTCAATCTCAGTAACATGCCACCTTCGTTCGGAGGCGTAAACCGGATGACGCATCGAGATACTCCTGGATATTCAAACAACAAGTAGGGATTTCCTCGTCGGTAATAATCGGTGACCCTGATCGATTCATAGTAGGCTATCGTTTGGGCCACATGGTCTTCAGGTTGTCTCGTGAAGATCACCTCGCAGCCCCGGCTAATCGCGAGTCTATTTTGATAAGTTCGTATTTTGCCTGCAAACCCCCTCATATCCTCATCCCTGGTTAAGTTGATGCTCGTGAGCTGTGGCTTGTCGTCCTTAATTGCAGTCGCGATGCTGGAAGCTTCATCCGATGTCAAAGAACAATTTGTGAGGTCCAGAACTTCCAAGTTGGCGTTTCTCTTCAGAGCTCTGGCAACTGCGTGAATACCCTCACGGTCAATCATTCTTCTTGTTATCTCAATGTACTTGGCGTGTTTGCTGTTGGTAATAAATGCAATGGTTTGGGTGAACGGACTTAATTGAAGCGATTCATCAGCTGGATCCCGGTTTGACCATTCTGACGGTGTTTTCGCTATGTCGCTGCCCATTGTCCTTTCTTGTTCCAATCTGCTCTGCAGAATCTCCCATTTTTTGCGCATGGCTTGTTGGATCTTGACAGCATTCTTCAGCCTTCCTTCCATATCCCTTTTACCTATCGCGAGGATCTCGTCTAGTTCACTAACATCGCTCTGTTGGGTTTCGAAAGGATCATTGGAGTCCCAATCCGCATCGATAGCAACAGCCCAAGCCTTACGGAGTTTATCTTCCAGGATGTCCATCTTTTCCCGCAACAGCCTGCTGTTTGCAGAACCAAGTTCATTAGCCTCCATTCTCCGTTGAGCGGCCTCCCACATGACGGTCAATCTTTTACTCGTGTGATCCCGCTCTTTTGTCAGCCGAGACTCTGCAAACTTGACGCATTCTCTCATTAATCTCTTGTCCGTCTCGCCGGATGGTTCCTCGAGGGTTTCCCTATGTGCTAACGCAACAACAACTTTTTGGTGCGTTTCAGAGAGAACTTTCTCCATGGCCACGTTCTCTTCGACAAGAAGCATTTCCATGGCAGCACCTTCGAATAAAAACATATACTCCAGCTCTCTGCGAGTTTCCGATTTGTCAATGGGGAGATGCTGCAACCAAGACCCATCCTCCAATGTCTCGCGGGTGATTAGCTGCATGTATTCTTCTGACCATCTGCGAAGCTTTCTGGCCATCTTGCGCCGGTCCCATTGTTCTCTCCCTGCATCTAGATAGATGATATCATCGTGTGAAGAATCGCTGTTACCACTATGCACGGGTTCAACGACGTTGTCGCAGCCATGAGCGTGATTGACGGTTGAGTTGGGAGTGCCACTGTCAGAGACAGCGCCTAGTTGAATGGTCCCGCCGCTGTCCGGAACCCGTTCATCTGGGCCAACAACTACGTGGCTTTCGAGACATTGTTCATGCAAGTTGGATGTAGTGGCTGCGTCTTCTGTAGGGGTGACGGGAAAACGGCCAGCTCGGCTCGATATGCTCAACTTGTCACCAACCGCTTCATCGCCTTGATCACCATAACGAAGGTAAAGATTTTTGATTTTCGTCCAATAACCAACAACAAAGCATTGGGATGCCGCCGTCTGATCCCGGACATCTATATCTAACCCCCACGTTATGAAAATGGCGAGCATTTTCGGGTCCAACGTGTGTGAAATTTCGCCGTCTCTACTTTTAAAGCCATTGAGGATAGCTTGGTAGTGGTTTTTGAGCTCCTGCATGACGTTCTCATTGTCGGCTACGTGGCGACTAGTTTTGATAGCAATGCCTTTTTTCATATATGCCTCAACAACTCCTTCTTCTTCGTCGTATTCCAGAGAGGCAATAGAGACAATGGGATCACGAGGTGCCGGAGTTGTGGTTGGCCATACGATGACTCTCGATGTCCTCTCTTTGTAGTCATGCATTGTGATGTACAGCACTCTTTCCTTCGAGTCTTTTCGTGTGAGGGTATAGTATAGCGAGACACGTGTGTCATCAAATCTTTTCACCAGTCCCGCGTAAGCGGTGACGTTCTCCAAAAAGTCACGATCTCGGACCAATGGAATCACACACTCAGTGTCCAGTTCCTCTGCATACTTGTTACATGTGACCAATGGGGCGACGCGGGAGAGCTGAATCGACAAGGTCAATCTAGTGTCCTGGTCCCACGTAGGATCCAAAGCCCATACTGCCGTTCGCAGCAATGACAATGAAACCTCCAAAACTAGCCAAATCGTAGGCCCCAGCCCAGAGGCAGAGTTCACTAAACTGAAGCAACCGATATAGCCGAAGACCGAGAGGGCTATACCGCAAGGCAAGAGGAACAAACACACGACCAGCAAGAAATGTCCCCCATCATTGAGATATTTAGTTTTTAGGTTTTGCAGATATTCTTGTAAGTCTCGTAATTCCGATTCGGATGTTGAGGTTGAAGACGTTGTGGTCCTTGTGGATGTCGACAATTGGGACTCGCGCCGCCCACCCTTCTCGAGATCGAGCTCGCCGTTTGGCTTGTCGCTAAGGTACCGATCGAGTCGATGTAGACAGCTCGCAGTCCGCTCATCTGAACTCCAGCCACATGCTTCCAATAATTTGCTGGCCAAATTATGAGAAGCGATGTTCCTATCCATCGCTCTGAAAAGCAAGCGCCCGTTCACAATATCCACTATTCGCCTTTGTGTCGCATATTGCATCGTTGCTGTGACAATGAAGCTGCCAACGACTCGAATAATCGGTAAAACCCATCTCAACGGCCCAGAAAACGAGGGATGATCGCGAATGTTCAGGTGAAGGTACGGCACAATTCCCAGCGAACAAAACAGGAGAGAAGTAAAAATCATTTGCGCATTCCATGAGGAGCAGTTTGCATCTGGCGCGATTTTCATATTCTCGGTGTCCAAATGCTCCCTATCCAGCATGGCTTTCAATCGCGTCTCAGCAAGATAGTGGTTCTTGCTGGTTCGATCGAGCATGATGAGTGAGGTGTGGGCGCCATCAGAGACAAAACCTGCATTATCCAACGTTCGGGCACCCATGTATTCCTTTCCTACGAGGCTAGCCATGAAGACCTTGAATCCGGCTAGGCATATCCCGAGGCTCCCGAAAATGGACATGGGGGCCGCGGCGGCGTAAAGGTATCCACCTTCCAAAGCAGAGCCAACGTGGACTTCGCACTGCTCCGTACCCAGTAGGGGCAGTAATGCCGAAACGTCTTGGATTCCGCTAGTGATTGTGGAACGAATATCCATTGGGACTGGTAAAGATGAGGATATGTGGTGAACAATGTAGGTTGGCCCCACTTACGAGATTCCAACCAACAATTATCCGAGTGTTCAGAGCTGGATGTTATACTGTATCAGCCAGTCAACCGCGACGATGGACCAGTGGGGAACTTCAAGCCCGTTCACTGACGGACAACACGTTGCAGCCGTGAAGTTCACGGCACATATGAATGTTATGGTAGTCGACTGATGGCAGTGGGCGCCATAGATTGCCTGCAATAGCTATATCAAGCAATCGATGGGATTGAGACGCTGGGCTGTTCCTCAAAAAGTTACCAAGGGATAGCTTGTCATCCTGGCGCCTACGCTGGTGGATATCGCCGCCGACCTCATTCGCGTGTTTGAACACATCTGACACAATGTCGCCAATGTTTCGGATGCATCCCACCCTCCAGCGCGTCGAAGTCCTCTTCATGTACGAATCCCATCAGTTTTGTGTATGTAATAGAAGCTTGTATGCAGTGGGAAACACACGCGTTGCAGAGCCTCCTCTGACGGCACGTCAACGTTGTGGGAAGGATCGTTGTGTGGTTCCTCTGTCTAGATCTACCTCAGCCTCTGGATTTGGTTGTTCTGCAAATTGTGATTTAGCAAATTTTACGAGCTGGATGACTTCTGGACGTTTCCCACCTACCGAGCTCATTGACGTTGTCTGCCCATGACCTCTTCCTGTGAAATGGTTAGGATATTAGGGCGTCATGGCATGGTCGAAAGATATTTTCGTTCCGACAAGCTTGGTAAGTTATTGGTAATAATCTATTTTAGGGTAAGCACAAAAATATCAAGAGAAAAACCGGAGTGTGAGTTCAATGCATGGAGCTGCCTCAGAGATAGCTGTATTATCCCCCACATGTGAAACTCGCCACGAGCGATAGAGCATGGCATACTCAGAAGTTTTGAATATCCGTCAATATGATCAATCCTCTATTCCGCATTGTTTGCTCTTCGATACACATGATAAACATGAGAGCCCGGTAAAACGAGAAGTTTGGATACAGTAAAGAGAATTCCAGAGAACGTAAGTCCAGATCGTATGTAGGCCGCAAGTTCAGATGTGAGTATGAAAGCCTTCTGCGTTCCACTGCCAAGATGGGATGCGAGAAATACGTTGCTGTCGAGATGTGATTTGATTTCCGAATGAGAGGGATGCAGGAGAGTAACAGCGGCGTTGCAAAGGTCTAGTAGTACAACATTGCTGGTTCCGTGCTTCAAAGGGTATTTGTATATTGTCCGGTTGGTATCTGAGTTCGGCGTGCAATTTTTCAGATTGAGGCGTTTGAATACTTCCACTGGGAATCTCGACGATGAGCATCATAGAAAATATGTGAACGCTTACTTATTGGTTTCACGTCCCTGGTTCGGCATCGTTTTGTACCAGCGACGCATAGAGAGCAACAGCACAATTGCATTCTGAACAGGACAAAGCTTTAAGATCTCGATATAATTCGATCGATCAATACTCACAATAAGCGAGTACGAAACCAGGTTGAAGAGTTTCCAAAGTACCTGCAGTATAAATGCAGCCAGACGAAACAGAGGCATAGCGGCGATAGCTTCCAGATGCATATGGTCCACTTTGCGTTTAATATCAGTGAACGAGATTGAAAAGACGACAAAAGAGGGAGTTCCACCGCGCATTATCGTTTGGATCAGCCATAAGAGCGATTCAGTCCAGTGATTGGAGGTAGTAGTTTGTTTCAATAAGTGGAGAGCCGTTGCTGTTTCGTTGATGGCCAGAAATTCATTTCGCGTTAGATTATTCAACACATCCAAGCTGTCCGCGAGCTGTTCCGCCGATCGGGTTGCCGCAAGCTGTCGTTCCTGTGCGTGGGGTATTCATCAATTTGGAACGATTGGTGAATCAATAGTCATTCACCTCGGCGAGAGACGCGAGCTCCACATGTACTTGAAGCTCCTGCGAAGCATTCCATGCTGCTTGAGATAGCTCATTGACCACCTGTCATTCGTCAATAGGTGTGAATATGCGAATCAATTTATCGCTTCACATCACGAAGATCGTGTATGTCGCTACTGAAAGATGACCACTGCTTGTATGCGTCCATCTGTTCGAGAGGAAATAATATTCAGATCTGCGTCATGGCAATTACAAGAACGGCAAAGCTGACAGCCACCACCGCCATAGCTTCGTGTTGGTCGCGCACGGCGGTGAAAACAGATGCCAACTGCGTTCGAAGCTCGTACTCGAACGATGGCAATGCTGAAGAAAGAGTCAAGGCATGCTATTTTCATCAATTCAAGGAAAAATCTCGCAACAGTC
Organism: Rickenella mellea; assembly: GCA_004355085.1. Lineage (NCBI taxonomy): Eukaryota > Fungi > Basidiomycota > Agaricomycetes > Hymenochaetales > Rickenellaceae > Rickenella > Rickenella mellea. The sequence goes on along the minus strand of ML170166.1, from coordinate 442,841 downwards.
TGAAGTTTACACGGACCTGATCTGCAACTTGACCTAAACGCAAATCGAGCTGAGGCATTCTGTCAGCCGTGTTGTGATACAGAAGGAGGTGCATGCGCACCTGAGATGCCGACTGCAAATGCTGCTCTGCGTCCATCCTGCGTATATCTTCTACTGATGTGACGAGTGTATGAAACATCTTCAAAATTGTCGTCATTTCGCCATCTTATGCATCGATATTTTGAAAAAATCTGTCACCTCATTCATCAAATTATTCAGGTCAAATTTTAGTCTGTGGTTGATGGAATCTGTCATTTGAGACGTAAGCTGCAAATCGTGAGCGAGTCCTTGTAATTTCTGAGAGCTGTCCGTTAGTGAAAGAGTCATCCACTTCGTGCGGACCTGCCTCGAGGTGGGTTTCCCAGCGCTCGATTAACTCTTCCTGTCGCTTCTCTCGGTTGAAGAGTAGACGTAGCAGGGCGAGTTTCTCTAGGGTCGCATTCTTATATAACGATTTTGCCGCATCTAAAAAAATTGCAGAAAATCTCAACCACGAGAGCGAAGGATTAAACGATAAATATACCAAGGTCATTCCAACGTCGCAATGATGAACATAGCTGTGCTGTGCACACCGAGCAGCGACCCATGAATGAGTATGCCCGAGGAAATATTCCGGGAGACGCACGAATCTCGCGCATATATCCTGAGTAGCTTGACCAATGTTGAGCACTCCGAGAAAGTGCACTGTATGAAGACGATGGGCATGTTGTAAAATAATTGATGGAACGCAGATTCACGAACTCGACGCAGTTAGACAGATGACTAGGTCCTGACACCAGATTTTCAGAGTCGAGAAAGAATGGAGAGCATTCCAACGGAGTAGAATGATGACGCGCGGTCGCCAGCTCGCAGAGGGTCATAGATACCGCGGCTGTTTGTGAATCTTTAGCTCAAAAATGTTAGTAGAATGATGCACGATCGCACCTCTGACGCGTTCCTCTTCTCCTGGGTCATCCATCATGCAATCGTATTTTAAATTTGCAGCCGCTCTCCGAAAACAGTCGGATTTCTGATCGTAAGAGTTAATTGCACCTAATGACGAAAGTGATTTGTGTCAGTAGCCACAGGTAAAGATGTTTGATCAGCCAGTACGAATGTTCAAGAAAAGTGCGCTTGTTTCTTTTTCGGATAACATTCCTTCTGAGATAGCGCGTTTGGTAGGTTACGCATTGGCCGAAAACGCGACAGCCGACCTTGCAAATTTGCCAGATGACCCTCATGGTCCTTCGATGTCGTCGGAAGTGTAACAGTGAAGCTTCCGGAGTGAATGTTCCGAAATATTTTTGGCCATGATGCAACAAGAGAAGGACAGAGAAAGAATGAAATAGTGAAAATAAAAAATGAGTGCATGGAGGTATAAGGTTGAGTTTAGCTCGTTCCGCAAACGCGAGGGGTCACATAACGGTCACGCTTCGATCCTCTCACAAGCATGTGATTGATTTGGAGTCGTCGCCACCCGCCTCCGCAAGCCATGTGAGAGTGCATCAAGGCGTAGCGTCGGTTGTAACATCTCAACCAGAACCCTCTCAAGCTCCACCTAAAACTTTGACATGACAGGTAGGACGGGATCTGCACTGCGTATTGACCGGCCATCAAGTTGATGAGGACTGTCAGACACTACCATAGCGACCCACGACCCAGCTCCCGCGATGCTTGTCGTACATCATTTGAATAATTCTCGCTCACAAAGGATTCTATGGCTGTTGGTTCGGACAATCATTTTTCTGACGGTCGTAACTCGCTCTGACTCCGACGTCGCTCCGTACATTAGGAAGAACTTGAAATCCCTTATGAAATAAAAAAATACCAGCGTGGTTCGGACATGTTGGCTCCGAAGGAACTCAAGGAAGTGCATCCCTTGGGAAAGTCTCCGGTTATAACGGACGGTGATGTTACCCTGGCAGAGAGTGGAGCCATTATTGGTGAGTAGTGTGTCTTACGCTACAAATGTGCAATGAAATTGAACAGGAGTTCAGAATATATCATCGAAAAGTACGGCGCGGGGAAAGCTACACCCCCTGCGGCTGGGAAACTTGACAATTTATTCTGTGAGAACCACACGCCTGTGCACTGCAAATTCTGACTGGTACACACGTGCATATAGTCACGCATTACGCAGAGGGGACTCTGATGCCAATTCTTGTCAACAAACTTGTGTTCACCATCATCCCACAACGCGTCCCGTTTTACATTAGGCCTGTCGCTAACATAATTTTTGGCTCCGTTTCTAAGCAACTCCTGGAGCCAAACATCGAAACTAATAGCAAATTTGTGCGTTTATGATTTTCTGATGTGTCGCATGCAGGCCAATTCACAATACATAGGTCGAGGCTCATCTTGCGAAGACGAAGGCGGATTTCTTTGCTGGCGGTGATCACCCAACTTCTGCAGACTATCAGATGCTCTTCCCTCTGGAAGCCATTAAACAAAGAGCTCCGGGACATCTTGGACCCAATATGAAAGCATGGGTGGACAGGGTACATGCACGGTACGTTAGACTCGATTCCAGTGTTTTTGAAAAGGATTCTTACATTATGCACAACAGTCCAGCGTTTAAACGTGTAAGCTTATGGACTTTAACACAGCGCCAGGTACTCACACATGTTCCAGGCTCTTGAAAAGGGTGGACAGTATGACTTAGCCTCCTAAAGGCAGCCGCCCGGTTGCGACATCACTATCAACTTCTGAAGCGTCAAAAGTTTGTTCCTGCGTAAAATCCTTAATTGTTATCTACCTACAAATGATATCCATCATGCAAAGTAAAGCTTATTACTCCCACCTTTCCCTTTTGTCTATTTTAAAAGTCGTACGGGCAGATCGGGGTTACTGTGAGCTTCGGGAGTTGATGCCCGGCTTGCCCGCATATAGCCTGTTATGACTCGATGCCCTTTACATAAAACGACTTCAAGTTGCGCCAGTTTCGAGGAGTATCATGGCGGCGCTGAACGCCGACGATCTTGCCCCTCTCTCTCTGTACGAGCTTCCATTTCACTTGGAAATTCAAAAGCATCAAACGCAGCATCGCATCGCGCTGGTGTCGAAGTGGGAAATCCCTGTTGGCGCAAGAGTTTTGGAAATAGGATGCGGTCAGGGAGACTGCACAATTGTTCTGGCTGCGGCCGTTGGGCCCACGGGACATGTTACGGCGGTCGATCCTGCACCACTGACCTATGGTATGTCCACTTCACGACTGCCTGACAAAATACTCATCAGCAGCATATATGCGGGTGTATAGGCAGCCCATTCACTCTTGGAGAGGCGCAAAGTCATATCTCATCGGGACGTCTAGGTTCCCTGATTTCTTGGAAGCGGGCAGATCCGCTGGAATTCTTGCAGGGAAATTCTGAGCGATACGACATTGCTGTCATTTCCCACTGCCTCTGGTACTTCTCTTCACCCTCGGCCATCAGCGACACCCTTAAACTGCTGTCATCGCGCGTGAAACGCGTCTGCATTGCAGAATGGAGCCTGTCATCTCCCCAATCACAGACGCATATCCTTGCTGTACTTGCGCAAGCTGCGCTGGAGTGCCGAAAACCGACGTCGACGTCAAACGTCCGCACGGTGGTATCACCGAAGCGCATAAAAGAAATAGCTATGACAGCGGGATTACGTCTCCAGAATGAGTGGATGATAACACCAAACGATCGGGTGCTCGACGGGCGATGGGAGACAGAGCACGTCTTATCTGAAAATTTTGAAGAAGAGATTGACACTGTGACCATGGAACAGCGGGAGAAGGAAGTTGTTTTGGCAATCAAGGATGCCGTGGAAGCAAGCTTAGCACACGTCGAGAGAGGTGCCAAAGGCGTGAAGCCCATGGACGTGTGGACAGCCGTCCTTGCTGGCATTTAATTCTGCTAATGTGTACCTATACCCAGATTCTGTCTGAATAACTGGCCATAATCCAGGCGCTGAATTGATTGAATAGTGCGTTAAATTTTAGGCAACCAAATCTCAGTACTAGTATTATTTCGTTCACAAGGAAAATTACACTTATAGGGCTACGATTCTGGCGACGCGAACCGTTAAATAGTTCCTGCGCAAGAAATTATGTGCGGACGCCAATGCAACGTGTACGTACAAAAGCTGGAGCTTCCAGAGAGTCCGAGCATTAATTAGATAAATGATGGATTGTAAAATCTGATGAGAGTAGAAGAAAGAAGGATAGCAAGAAGGGAAAGTCCAGGACCACATAAACAATATGTGGGCAAAAAATTGTACTTGAGGGAGATGTACTCGGATATCTGGTCCGGTCCCTAACGGCATACAGGAGGGTGTCGAAATTCCTATGTGAATCGCAGCACCGACTCAACTTACGTCAGCTGCATACAGTCACCGGTAAGACGCAACCATTACCGTGTTTCTGAGTTTGGATACTACCATCTCGGTTGAACAGTTCGCATTGTTCACCTATCTCCCTCAGCTCCGTTCCTCGCACGTGTTGACATCTTCGCTCCTCTTTTTTTTCCACTGCTTCCCAATTTATCAAACTCAGCGCGGGAGCATTTTCTGAGAAACGAACAGCCAGGATTTGCTTTTTACCATGTGTCCGTTGATCGGTATTGTGGGATGGTGTAAAACATCCGTGCAGAATAAAGCTTTTGCATTCATGAGGGTCTTGCAAGGAGGTCATGCAGCAACACGTCTGGCGGACTGCTGGCCCGAATTTTTACAATTCCTCAAAGTCCGCAGCTTCTCCGCACGTTGACGACTGTCACGGTTTCAATGCAGTGCGGTCAAGGATCCTGAGATTGCCTCCGTATAAAGCGTAGAAGCAAGCATTTGTATTTGCTAAATAACTGTGCGGTTGCACATTTTAGAACCTCCTCATTGTAGCGCATTGACAACCAAGCCATCTCGGGATCAACCCGCTTCGGGGGAAGGCCGTTCTAAGGGCAAGGAAGAGAAGCTGTGAGTGCAAATATCATCAAAGCGAGCTCCTGCTTAAATTCCGACACACCGCCGCAGTGGTTACGAGTTATCCTCGCCGCATAAAAAATGACTGGTTGAACATGTGTCAAAGTCTGAGAATTGTTGGAATGCAGTGCCAGTTGTAACGTGGTATGCTGCTCGTCCTGACAGACCATCCCGTGCCTGAGAAGCGCAAATCCGTCTCCGGGTTATGAGATACCGCTGTCAGGTGGTTGCTGCGTGCCGGGAATATTCGTCTCTTGCTCGTTGCCGCGCTTAGCATTATGATCTGCATGGTTGCCGCCGGCGGAATTTGCACCGCCACACACATCCCTTGCAAAGCCAAGTCATAGCCACGTCGCCGCAACAAGTACACGCTCTCGACAAACCGTCAATATCCATCCAAGAATCCATATTTTTGACTGCATCTCTGCTTGACTACAGACGTCGTTCGAATTATCTACTGGCGAAATCTCAACACATGGATGTTCGTAACATTTCCGTTTTCCCATTTCGACGTCTTCGTGAACTCCTCCGTACCTCGGATTGCAAACGTTTTTGAATGGTCGCGTGAATGTGAAACTTGCTGCGGTCGTTGACTCTCAGCTAATATGTTTAAAGGTGTGTTGTTAACGGCTCTTATCTACAGCGGAATTTGAACTCAATCGAGGGAATCCTCTCCTCACGTTCTGATCGTTTTGAGAAGGATGAAAAAATATTTTCTGGGAGTTTATTTCGTGAGAGAATGATTGCCTAGGAACCTGAAGAAATGCAAATAGTGGGTCTTCACTTGACTGCCATGGAGGTTTCTGATGAAGCGATAACTCCATACGCAACAAAATGGCGACGTACCACTAGACCTTAGATTCCTGTGCTAACCATAGTGAATGCGCATCAAGCATTGCGCTAGGAAGACCCTACCGTCAAATTTTAATTCCTCGGTGCTCCTGTAGTTTGGAGAGCCTCCAAAATGCTGTAAGAGTCAGTTGTCATACTTCGCGAATTCTAACATCCGGAAGATTGGCGTGCACAAATCACAACACGAGGTCCGGAGGTCCCTCCGTTGCATTCAATGTGGCTTTCATCCCAGCGATCATTTCTAACTTTCCCGTGGACCCTGCCTGTTCACACTGGATCGGACTTACACGGGCCGGTCGTTGCGCAGCTTTTTTTCATGCAGTCGCAGATAACTTCGAGCGACCGATTTGGACTGCGAATTGTCACCATAGCGAAACGCACCTCCACTCTTTGTCCACCAACTGTTGTAGGGGGATTTCTCGAACATTTTCATGTTGAAGACAGGCCCAGGATAGGCTCAGGACTGAGGGTATTTGCGGAATCGTAAAAGTATCAACGTCAAACCTACAGGGAAAATCCCCCCTCGCCTAGTCTTCAATGACATCAGCTGAGAGAAAGAGGGGGATTATTCTCGCCACCCCACATCTCGTTGGCGACTCCTGGAGGACCGGAAGCCCACGAGGGACACGGAACCTTCTCCTTAAAAATAAGAGACCTCTCACATTTTATCTGCTTCGCCTGCGGCCACCAGCGATACCCCTGGCTGTGGAAACTGTGTAGGTGACTTCTAGAAAGCAGGCGTCCTCAGCTGATAGGAAAGTTACGGCATCGAAAGGCTTGTCATCGGGACGCCACCGCACATTATGTGACCGTATCCTATTGAACCGTGTATGCACTCGAATGGTCCACCGCAAGATGTGTATTGCAGGATTAATGGCCAACTTCGCGGCAGAAGTACGACACCGTGTCGTAATTCCATATGAGGTATGTGGCACAAAATGAGTGTCGTGTATATGTGGTATAGGGTTGTCGTTGTCGGGTTCGCTGACCCGACACTGTCGCATTCTTTGTTTCTTCTCATTCGTACAGCTCACGAAAAACAACCGTATTCTGATCCAACTAGTATGCGCACTCAGCCCTGGAAGGGGACATCTGATGGCTTGGTTCTGCCTTTAGTGAGTGAACTGTTTTAGCTATACAATTTGCCAGAACGTTCAACAGTTTGGTTCCTCACATCACTACTAACCAGGATTCGGTCATGTACCCCATATCTTCCGCGGTGATGGCGGGCAGCCTGAATTGGTTTTTTGATTCTTCAGCGTGATGCTGGAGATGATCAATGCCCAGCACGTAGAATTTGGTTTAGTTCGTTGTGTCAAACCTTACCGCAAAATTTGTGGGCTCCGATAAACATTTGTTGGCCAATCATATACAGCTGATGCCATGTATCCTGTTAAATAAATTTGTGTTGATTATTCGGTTCTGGAGGCCAGTTGGTGACGAGCTCCGATTGATAGTCCGCTTCAGGCTGTTATGGTGAGGAAGAAAATAGTTGATCTTTCGTGTTGCTGGCGATACGGAAGAAACATGAGGGTGGTGGGGCGAGCATAATCTCCGATCACCACTTCAATTTCGTCTTCACTAAAAAGAAACCCGTAGCTGAAGATCTTCACCAGAGATTCTATGATTATAATTGTCATGGTAGACGTGTTTCGTCCATGGATTTTATCCCGAACAAAAAGAAAAAAACCCTTTCGAATTGTGTTGTCTCATCTCCGGCTTCCACCGTGTCCTCGCAGATTGCCAGTGGAGCTCGAAGTTAAACAACGCATAAAATTTTGTGTGATGAAGTAACCTCTCTGATCTAACCCTTGGCGTCGCTTGAAGTTGTGGGCGTGTGTTACGCTGAACGCTCTTGTCTTCACTGTCGACCCAGGACTCCACAGTTGATCTCATGAAGGTTTCCAGATGATCTACCGTGCACAGGGAATTTAGTACAATACTACAAAGGCGACATTTTTGTTGAGATGAAGACCACCACCCGACCAGCCTTTCATTTGTTGCGCTTAAGGAGTTGTGGGCGTACGCTTTTTTGTTCGTTGATCGACCTTGTTTGCCAAGTGCCTCGAGGATCTTGGGGAGGACGAGAACAACAATTTTGCCCAACCTTGTCCCCCCCGTTTACATAGCTTTTATTGTTACGCATATGGTCATAGGCGCCTGTCTCTTGTTCGCTGGCCCACGAGTGGATTCACACAGTAAAAAACATCTGTACACAACCTGCTCTCACTGCACTCCAAGTGAAGACGCTCGGAGGTTTGTCTCTCTTCATGGCGTTGCATGCACCCCGATGAGGCCGAAAGCATTGACCATTAAAATTCTGTTTCAAATATTATCCGGTGAGGTCGTCCGATCAGAGAAATTCCTTCCTCCTTAAGTGAAGACCGTAAATACAGTAGGTTCTACGCCAAGTTACATGCGTGGAAAGACGCTCAACGTGTTTCACATCGGGAGACCCGGCGTGTATTATTCATCGATCTATCGGTGATCCGAGTCAAATAATTTTTACGCAATGTTTTTGTATTTACCCCACTCAGCCCCTCAGAATGACAGATCTTCAGAACAATCTTTGAGCTGATAACATGCCGTTAGTTTCCGTTAATTTATGAAAATTTACCCTCTGGATACCTCATTATTACGCCGCCGTATGTATCAACGCGGTGTCCATCAACGCTGAGTACGACGCCCGGTTAATTCTATGCCTGCCCAGCATGATTATGTTTTCATGGGACTCTCCGGTTACTTACATGTCATTCACGTTGTCTAATGCCCTAACGGGGAAAAGAGTGTCGTTGATCCGGTGTCGCGTCGGCCAAAGCTCTACCACCCATTATCTGCCTCCGCAGTGCATCAGCCAGCCCCGAAACACCCGAGAACACAGTGTTCCGCAATCACAGGTGCCTGTCCGTACGACCCGGCAACTTAGCATGAGGAATAGCGCGCAGAGCAGCTTCGGGTTGAGTATGGCAACTCTTGTTTCACCCATCTTGATCGAGAAGTGGTCTTCAGGAGGGTGTGCTTGTACTATGAGACAAGTTGTTTTTGACCCGAAATCGTGGCGGTGTACTCCGAAGCTCGCGTGCCTCTCGCGTGAGAGTCGCGAGGCGTTACTTGAACAGGAAATGATCATCTTTTGTTGATGTCATCCGTTGCCCCGAATCGTTGCGCTTGATGTGTTGACGAACGGTCAACGGGTATGCATTTCGCCAGTTATTTGCTTAATTTTACTGCGGCAAGACTCGGACTTAATTGGAGACATTTCTGCGGTCCTTGGGTTCTTTGGATGCACCCTGACGATGGATGGAAGTTCAAGGAAAAGTTCGTCATATGCGAAATAGACGAGTTCAGAAGGGTCCCGTTCTGATCGCCGAACGGCCACGTGGCAGTCAAAATCGTATTGTGGCGGAGACACTTTCCATCCTCATCCTTTCTTCCGAAGGCTGAACTTCCCTTGCGAATGAAACAAACCCGAAGAATGGTATTTGCATACCATGAACTTGCATCGTGTCTCTTTTATTCTGCAATGCTGAGGGTTCGAGGACCCTTGAGCTAAACCATCTTGCCGTTGATGGACCAATCAACAGCTGTCCATCAAGGCATTTGTGAACGACTTAAACAAAAAGCAGCCCGTAATTTCTGGGATCAAAGTAGGTACTCGCTTGCAGCCCTTCGACCGAATCAGGGAGCCTTCATCAAAACTCACAGCCCGTTGTGTATTTAAGACGCAGGTCGATTACAGCCGGTTTGTGCAGATCCGGAACTGCGTCCCTTGCGACCCTTTGATCACATCTCAGAGTTGTCGAGCCACTATTGTCCAGGCAGCAAAGCAATGGCTCCTTCCATGACCACCTCGACGGTAGTCGGTTCAAACTTTGCCTGCACAGCACAGCCAGACTATCCGGAATCCTTTAACTGGAGGATGGACGTCATGTCAGAGACTCCAGCCCCCACGCAAGTCAAAGTCGAACCAGACGCGCTCTTTTCAGTTAACTTGGACTCCGCCTTCTCTCTCATTTCCCCACCTTGCTCCCCAGGTCATCGCCTACACTCTGGAACGTCTATCTCACCTGATAGGTCGGTGTCAAACGGACATTCTGGTCACCGTGACCGACGCCTTAGCGGTGTTCGACGTCGGGCAAATTCTAGACGTGACCCTAGCACCATGGCGCATCAACAGAATTCGTATTCGCCTTGGAGTGGTAGGAGTTTGCCACCTAACACCACCGTTCAAGGTCAATATGCTGTGAGGAGATCTCCTGATGGTGATCGGGTGGAGCCTGATTACATCTACACTGGTGAATACTCCTCTGTACGCCACTTACTCTTCACGCATCCTAAAACATTGTTTTGACACAGCCCATCAGCAAACGGTGGTTGGTCGGCGCGGCCGAGGCTCATCGCGTTCCGATGCATCGACACATCCAGCAACCAGCCAAAGTTCATCGAGTCTCAGCGGTGCCATTGGCCCAACGGAAAACTCGTCCGTTCCTCATTCGTCTGGTCCACCATCTACCCCATCACCGACCAGCGACGTGTCGTCTTATCACAGTCACGATTCACAAATGCAATGGATGGAAGCAGGGCCAACATCCGCCACGGGGGCACTTCAACTTAATGCACTGGGATCCAACGCAGGATATCCTTCCTACCAGGACTTCGGCGGGGCATCATACATGGCAACCCCCCCTAATTCCTCTCATTCTACTACGTCATCTTCCATGTTCCACATGTCAGGCTCTAACATGTCGGGCTCTACATTCTCAACGGAGAGTAGCCGTGGTCATCCAGGATTTTATGCTCAAAATCAAACCGTTCCTGCACGCAATTTCACCGGTCCATCCTTCACCAACGCCGCGAGGTCTACGGACATGGCTATTATTACGCCATCGAGTGCGCAGATTGAACAGCAAACGCCTTTTGCAGTTCCCTCCTCTCAGGACGCAATGTTGCACGAGTTGACATTGCTTCGCAATAAAGTGCGCGATCTTGAAGCTCAACTTACGGCCGGTGGAAGGCGTGGAGCAAGCACGAGCCCAACCACTGGAACGCGCACGTCCTCGATGAGCAACCTTCCATCCCCTCTTCTCTCACCTGTTTCTCCAGCTGCGCTGCGCCAATCATGGCGCGCACGCACGGAGGCGCGGGTAAAACTTTTCTGCTCTCCGAATCGTGCTGGGAACGCACTATGCGCTTGGCACGATTCTCGCCGTGAACGCCGGGCATATCCCCCGCGTATGGCGCCACCTGGACGCCTTAACTGCGGTTGTACATTCGAGGAAGCCCTCTTCGAAGAAAGCCTTGCCCGCCACAGTGTCGGCAGCTACCATCCTGGAGAGACCGTGCGGATGGACCCGGCGCTACGAAACCCATTGCTGAAGCTGTTGCAACAGCGATACAATTATCAGGATGGCGATTTTGAACGCGACCCTGTCAGCGGAAATTGGTTGGACGGAGAGGGTCCTGGACCTTGGGAAACCGCCCTCCAGTCCGCAGCAAATCCCCGTGTTCGCCGAAGCGATAGCGGTCGCTAAGCCTCCATTTAAAATTTTAAAATTTATTTCATAATGCGCAATGGTCATCATTCGTTCAGGACCTCGTCACACCAGTCGTTTCGCTTCATTCAACTATATACCATCCGTTCGATCTCATTTATTACATTTTATTTTCCTAAAATTTTACCCTTGTAGCCTTTGAGATATTCTTTCGTTATTTTCCGCTCGTATTTCGCCATTAGACACATATCGCCTGATATCATATCCAGTCCTTTGTTTCGCTATCCCCTCACTGTATTTGCTAAAAAGTGCTCTCTGCCATTGATTGGATGCCTTACTGTTTTATAGCCACCAGAATCTCTGTACAGAATCTCTATATCAATATATATCTAAATTATTCCACGATGAACTTCTATATCTTGCGTCTGCGCCCATGGCTGACGTCGTTCCTCGCTGAAGCTCTTTTTCGCTCAAAGCTTCCGATCATCGTTTGATCTGGGTGGGATTGGATAACGAACAATATCCCACCACGGCTTGGCTTTTGGTAGGATATTTCTGGCAGGATTAGGCTTCAAATGCATCCTCCAAACGTTATGGAACGGTTGATGCAGCGACGCACATGTTTTCTGGTGGAATTTCCGCTTGGCCACTTTGGGGGTCAATATTTACAAACCGCGTAATTTCAATTGCTGGCCTTCCGGGACAGCTGGAATGAATTTCGATTAAACATATTGTACACGGGGAAATGGAAGCGACTCAGAGAGTACTTACATCCGAAATATTCGAGGTAAGGGATAACACTGAACAGTGTTTGGGTCAGATTGCGATTCAATTTCCTTAGCTGGATCGCAAGACCATTGCAGGATCTCATATATTTGGCATTTATCCGGAGTCTTGCTTCTGTCTGTATCTGCTTCGCCGTCTACAGCCATTCTGGAGTCTGGAAAGAAAATGGGTGGCGTCAAACAGGTTGTATTCGTACGTAAGAGCACGTGCTCGCTTGTAAAAAGTTGAGCGCCTCTGCAAGATGTCGGACCATCCCTCTCTTCCTCCTTCCACCTTCCAACTTCCACCCATCTTAGTCTTTGTTGCGTAAAAATGGTCTACAAAGTTGCAGGTTAGATAGTTCAGGTTTTGATCGCTGATCGGGTGCTAACACACGGAAATCCAGACATATCTTTGGCTGCGTTCGGTCGCAAGGAGATTGAGATCGCTGAGGTGGGTTGACTTTGAGCACTGCTTTGACTTCTGACTCAGATATCATATTGGAATCCAGCATGAGATGCCAGGTCTCATTTATCTGCGCAAGAAGGTGAGATTACGAATTTTGGCACGTAGATCGTCGCCTCATCAATTGAATCCTCAGCATGCCGCTGCCCAGCCTTTGAAAGGCGCTCGCATCGCGGGCTGTCTGCACATGTGGGTGTTATTTATTCTAGATTCATCGAAAATCTCGCTAACCATCTGTCAGGACCATTCAAACTGCTGTTCTCATCGAGACCTTAACGGCTTTAGGTGCTGAGGTTACGTGGTCGTCTTGCGTGAGCAAATAAAAGCGCATATTCATCCACTTCTCTAACCAAATTCCATGCAGAACATCTACTCCACTCAGGATCATGCCGCTGCCGCGTAAGTCTCTTGCATATTGCGCCGATTTTTTTTTTACTGGAATTAAATATCCTTCTAATAGCATTGCCGCTACTGGTGTTCCCGTATTTGCCTGGAAGGGTGAGACAGAGGAAGAATACACTTGGTGCATTGAGCAGACCATCAACGCGTTCCCTGGTGGCAAATCGCTCAACATGATTCTCGACGATGGTGGCGATCTCACGACGCTCGTCCACGAGAAGTTCCCCCAACTTCTCCAAGGTAACAGCACCGCTCTATACAGGAAGGCATCCTCTAACCACATTACCACCTCACAGACGTCCGCGGCGTTTCTGAGGAGACAACCACTGGTGTCCACCACCTCTACAAGAACTTCAGGGATGGAAAGCTGAAGATTCCCGCCATCAACGTGAATGACTCGGTGACCAAGTCCAAGTTCGATAACTATTATGGCTGCCGCGAGTCTCTCGTCGACGGAATCAAGCGAGCAACCGATGTCATGCTTGCTGGTAAGGTCGCCGTCGTCGCGGGCTACGGTGATGTCGGCAAGGGGGTACGTCATCTTTTTTTTTCACGTTTCTCATTGATCAAGGAAGTAACTGTGTATGTGTATTGTAGTGTGCTGAATCTTTGAGGTCCTACGGCGCTCGTGTCATCATCACGGAGATCGATCCTATCAACGCGCTGCAGGCTGCGATGGCTGGTTACGAAGTGACGACCATGGAGGAAGCTGCTCACCGGTCCAACATCTTTGTCACCACGACCGGTAACAGAGATATCATCGTCGGCAAGCACTTTGAAGCGATGCCCGAAGACGCTATTGTATGCAAGTAAGTCGTTTTATCTTTCATATGTTTCTATTACGTTGTATTTATTGTGTAAATCGCTACCCGTAGTATCGGCCACTTTGATGTTGAAATCGACGTCGCATGGTTGAAGGCAAACGCCGCGCAGTGCGTTAACATCAAGCCCCAGGTCGACCGTTACACCATGAAGTCGGGCCGTCACATCATTCTTCTCGCCGCTGGGCGTCTCGTCAACCTCGGGTAAGCACACTCCTACGTCCCTGATTTCTCTCCATTTCGCTCACCCCAACTGTTTATCCTCCACTCAGATGCGCGACGGGCCACCCCTCCTTCGTCATGTCCTGCTCCTTCGCCAACCAAGTCCTCGCGCAAATCGCTCTCTGGACGACACCCGAGAAGTTCCCTCTCGGCGTGCACATCCTCCCCAAAGAGCTCGACGAAGAAGTCGCGCGCGCCCATCTTGCGCAGCTCAACGTCAAGCTCACCGAGCTCACCTCCACGCAGTCGAGCTACCTCGACATTCCTGTGAACGGCCCGTACAAGCCGTCTCACTACCGCTACTAGGCGCGCATTCGCATGGGTGGTAAGAACGGCCTCAACGTGCCGTTTGTGTATTACTGCCGACGTTGGCGCACGTCGATTGGAGATGATTTTGGGAGGTCTTCACACCTCCCGCCTTTGCTGGATGTAAAATGGGGTTTCAACGCCCTTGTATTGCGCGTACGGGTCGGTGGTCATGCTCCATTCAGATGGGAGCATGGTGGGGTGACGATGCGACCCCCAAGGGCTTCAACGGCTCTTTCCGCCTTTCCCCGCGTGTATCGATGCTACTGCTGCTGTAATTCGTGAAATGGAAATCAAAATGAAATGCAAATGAAATGTTTTCAATATCGTTCAGTCATCATCGTCTCTCTATTCGTATTATGTGCATTAGACAGTTTTGTTGGTATAGGACAAGATTTGCGATGTGTAAAGACAGCGTTAAGGAAGATGTGTTGATGTTGTGCAAATGAAATGAAAACACGCAGTGTTCTCCTGCCAGAGAGACAGAACCCCGAATAATGAAAAAAAAAACATCACCAATTCCACTCCTCTTCGTCCTCCTCCCGAATAGCCTTTTCGTTCGGCGTAGCCTGGGGGCTAGGGCTATCAGTCCGCATCGACGGACGGGACGCACTCGAATACGGATCAGGCGACAACGCAACCATATCCCCAAACAATCCCATATCCCCTCCTCCACTCCCAATTCCACCGCCAATCCCATCATCATCGTCCGCATCGATTAGCGAGTGCGAGTGCGAGCCTGAGCCTCCAAACCCGCCAATACCAACACCGGCACCGCCCACACCACTCTCCAACAAATCAGCATGGTCGAAACTCCGTCTCGGTGATCCCGAAAGCAACGCGGTTGTGGTTGATGAAGGAGTAGGAGCGGGTGGTGGGGAGAGGGCAGCGAAGAACGACGTCGAAACGTCTGATAACAGTACCGACGCGCGCTTTTGCGATTTCTGGAGCTCTTCCCATTTTTTGGTCGCGGTGCCTACTACCCACGTTGAGAAGGGGGGCATGGGAGAGTTGGTTGTGGTGGGCGATGTGGCCGTGTTGGAGGACGTGAAGGAGGGGGTGGAGGTGGGAGAGGTGAGGAGGGAAGCAGAGGAGATTGGGGTCGGACGTGCGGGACGAGATCGAGGCGTTGGCGTGTGGTAGGACATCGTAGCTTTGGCGCTGGGGTTTGAGGTGTTCGAAGGGGACGTATCAGGTGTAGTCGCCGTTGTAGCAGTGTTCGACGATGACGAAGACGGACTTCCCAGCTTCCTCTCTTCCTCACCAGCTGCCATCGCGGTAAAAGCAGCTGTAATATCCGCTCTTAACGACTCGTGCCCGTGCCCCTGTTTTGTCCTCGAATCCCTCAAGTTCTTCATGGGACTAGGCGGCAACACCGAAGACGAAGACGTAGGGGCAGCGGGGTTGGGCGAGAACGTCGCCGTCGCGCCTATGTTATCCAATTTCACCGTGTTCTCCGCTTCCTCATCCACCTCCTCCGACTCGCCATCGCTACTCCGAGCATCATGCACTCTTCGCCGCGAAGGGGGGAGCTCATCGAATGATACACGACCATTAGGCGAGTCCTCACCCGAGTCGAGGTCAACGCATTCGCCCACACCGCCCGTCCCAGCAGACGACATCGACGACTGTGAAAACCTCGACGTCCCCGTCCACGTCTCCGTCGTCGAAGTCGTTGAAGTCGTTGCGTACGTGGACGTCGATGATGTGGACTGTCGATGCGTGTGTCCCGTTCCTTTCGAATTCGCCTGCCTCGCGTTTGAGCTTGTGTGTGTCGAAATCGGCAGAGGCGTAGGGAGGGCGGCGGAACCGAGCTCGCTCAAGCCCGCTATGAACCGGCCGACCTCCTTGATCCCACCTATCACCGCTGCCTGCGCGTGCTTCGAACTCGGATTCACTGCCGTTGACATAGAGAAGTCATTCGACGAAAGTGAGGAGGCGGAAGAGAACGATTGTGCGTCAAGCCCAACGCCTCTGGACACGATGCGCTCCCACTTCCGCTTCATAGCGAGCAGCTCGGCCTCGTGCGTCGCGAGCTGGGAGCGGAGGTCGAGGCATTTGGCTTCCTTTTGGGCGATGAATTGCAGGAGGTCTGCGTGTCTGTTTCCACCAAATGACAAAAGCGAAAATGTTTGTTAGGATTAAATTTAGTTTTAGGCGCGTTTGGATTATAGATATGTTGAGTGTGAGGAAAGGGAGGGGTGGAAGGGAGGGGTGGAAGGGACGGACGTACTTCTCGACGAGAGTTAACGGAGGGCGGTCTGCGGGGACCGTGTCGGATGAGCTGGAGTCAAGGCTCTTCCTCTCTGGATTGACACCATTCCCAACACCAGTAACACGCGCAGCTTTCAGACTATCAGCAGTATTATGCGAGTTACTCCGCACGAGGAGAGACGGCGAGCGTTGGTGGTGGCGAATACCCGTACTTCCACTTCCACTTCCGCTGCCTGTGCGGTCATGCGATACATAAGAAATAGACGACTGGCGACGGGATTGTAATAGCCGGCTAGGACGCGAGCCTGTGGAGGACGTGGGCGACGGCGATGCGATGGGGGAGTGGATTGGTAAAGGGGCGGTGGATGGACCGGGGCTGCTGGGGTCGAGGAGTTGGAGTGGTCGCGGACCGCTCGTGCTCGTACTTGAACTGGGGCTGAAGGGATTTGAAGAAATGAGTGTTGAAGCTGAGGATGAGGTTGTGTGGAGTAATGAGAGACGCTTGGGAGCTCTGTTGGGTCTGTCTGCTAGTGAGACGCTCATGGTTGGAAGCTTAAGGAGCTGTGGTGCGTGAAGCGAATGTGGTTCAAGTTCAAGGTTGCGGTTATTCCGAATAAAGTAGTAATTCAACATCAGCAGCAGCGCGCTGGAAATTTTCTACAGTGAAGGGCAGCGTGCATTGTCTGCGATATGTATTCTATGGCTAGGGAGTGCACATGCGATAGGACAACGGGAGAACCAAGTGCGGACCAACCAACCAACCCACCCAACGCTCGCGCTAGTGATTGGTTTTCTTCTCCTCGTCCTCGATGAACTTTTTTATACTGTCCATCCTGGTCAGTCGTCATCATTCACCCATTTGCGACAAAATTGAGAAGGCGTACGCACAATTGCTCTTCCTCACTAGCCATCGCACAAAACAGTCAGCACACACACACAAAAAACGAATATTTGGAGAAGCTAACCTGGAGCCAGCACCGAACGGGACGGCCGCTTTCACGCTCTCGATCTTGTCTTTGAGACTACTCCCGGCTGCTGGTTTGTGATGTGCGTCCTTCTTCGCGCCCCCACCGCGCGTCGCGGCGTATGCGATGCCAGTCGTCCCGAGTATGACGCCCAGGCTGAGATACTCGTTCTTCACCGCTCGCCCGAGGATCATGCTTTTTCATTCATTGTCGTCGTTGTCGTTTGCTCAGTGAACGCTGCAATGAATAAACAAGAGAAAGAGCTCACTAGGACATTATCGTAGGTTGCGGAACGTGTTGTGACGAGCGCCGGACTTTACAGCCGAACCCGCCGAGAAAAGTAGCCGAGCCAACCGAGCCGAAAGAGGGAAGGTGTTGCCACATATCTCAGTTATATCTCATAGCAGACATCATCGAGCTTAAAGTATAGATAACTTGCTAGCTCCCCACTTCCCACGGATTCATGTTCCTTCTCCTCTACAAGCCCCAACTATGTCGTCCTCTCTTCATTCCGTCATAGCGTCTTCACCAACACCCACACCCACTTCGGCTACAAGTCCACGGACTGCTGGCAAATCAACTAATAGCGCTCGCAATGGCACTGGCGCGCGGAAGTGCAACCGCGGTGGAAAAGGGACGACAGACCCAGAAGCCAAACCTAGACCCGCTGTGCCTTCGACAGGACCTAATACGACTTCGGTAAGCCCTTGCCCTCCCCTTTACCCTACGCGCTTGCGGCTCCGTCGCCTCTGTCAATCCGAGTCACTCAACCTCTCGTTCGCTGACGAATATATATTGTGGTTATATCAGGCAACCGCAGAACAAGTCTCACACCGAAATTACCCACCTGCGTCACCGGGAAACTGTTCCAGTGGTGCGACGAGCTCGGGCTCGTCAAGTGAAGAGGTGAGCCGTGATCTCCTTCCTTGAGCCTTCAAGATCGTTTTGCGTGTGTTCTTGGAGTTGTGCTCTGGGGTCATGCGTTACGCGTTCTGTCTTCGTGGTCATTTTTAGTTATGGATGTGGATATGGCTAACATGTCTCTCATCTCGTCCCTACAGGCATATTTCTCAGCTTCATCCCAAATGAACTCCTCATTCGCCACCGAACCTCTCACTTCCTCGTCTTCCTCCGTCTCTTTCTCTTCCTCGTACGAAGACGCGCTCCCCGAATGCAAGTCTGCCAAATCGACTTCAGCTACAGCTACGGAACACAGCATACGGAACGTCTGTCTCTGGTACAATTTCGGCGATTGCCTTGGCGGCCGCGGCTCGTATTGCAGGAAGCAGCACACACGCGTCGACATTTGGGACGAACAAGTGCGCGTAAGTTTGGCTTCCTCTTGTCCACTCAGCCATCCGAAAAATACCCTAATTCAAGTATTTTGATTAATCCACTGGCATTTTGCAGATAAACATGGGACTCGGCCCGCGCACGGAAGACAAGTCGAACGAGATCTGCACCAAGAACCTCATGGGCAGATGTCGCTTTGGCGTGTTTTGCGTCAGATCGCATGGTCTCTTTTCGTCGGTTCCGAAGGAAAAGCTTGGTACTGCAGTGCACAGCGATGGCGCGGTAAATAATCTCTTAAAAATGAGGATCGGGCAATTCTAACGTGTTGTTTCTCATCGTTGAATAGGTCTCAAAATCGCTGGATGAGGGAACACAAAATCAAAATCAACCGCCCCAACCACCACCACCACCTTCGACTTGGACTCTACCCCCGCCGCCAGAAACGCTCCCAGCACGACCGCCACCAACCCAGCAGATGTCTTTGGTGGCACCGCTAGCGCTTTCTTCCGCGCCTTTACATCCTCCTCCTCAAACCCCATCAATCTCGCCGGCTCAACGTAACCCTAATACCTTGGGCAAATCGGCAGAATTATGCAATTACTACCTCGAGGGTAGATGCACCTGGGGAAGACGGTGTCGCCGTTCGCATGCAAGAAGAGTTCAGCCTGACGCGCACAATATGGTGAACGGGGTGAATGGCGAGAACAGTGCGGCTTCAAGTTCGACAGCTACGGGGCAACAGAGCACTGCGAAGGCTTCCGCACCACAACCTGCATCAGTGCCAGTAACAGAACAAGCGTCTGCCCTTCTCGCTATACTTGCACCCACACCCGCGCCCGCACCGGTCCCGCTAAGCATGGCTCAGAAAACTGCGGCTTCAACTGTTACGGAACGACAGAGTACCCCGAAAGCTCCTGTACCAGTGCCAGTACCAGCAACTCCAATGCAGACTTCGCCTGCGGTCGCACCACAACCGCAAATCAAGGTTCATAAAACTGCAGTATCGACGGATGCGGAAGTGCAGAGCACTCCGAATGCTTCCGCGCCAGCTGTGCCGGTTCCCCCACCTATAACCCCACATGCACCCGTACCCGCCCCACGCCCGCAAACCAAGGTTCAGAAAAGTGCGGTATCGATGGATGCGGAACGACAGAGTACACCGAAAACTTCTGCACCAGTGCCAGTGCCAGTGCCAGTGCCAGTGCCAGTGCCAGCAACTACACCTGTAACTTTGCCTGCAGCGGCACCAGTAACGGTTACGGAGCGACAGAGCACCTCAAAAGCTTCCTCCCCAACACCATCACCAATACCCGTATCTACTCCTTCAACTCTACAGGCATCCGCACCAGGACCGCTGCCACCTCCCCCACAACACACGCAACAAACCACACCAGTCCCGCTAACTCAACCCAAGACCCAGAGCAAGGGCAAATCAGCAGAGATTTGCAAGAAGAACATAACCCCGCCAACCGTTGCACCGACAATTATGCAACAACAGAATACCGCCAAAACTTCTGCACCATTATCGGTACCGTCCCCAGCAGTATCTGTATCGGCGTCAGCGTCAGCATCAGCATCAGCACCGCACAGTGACTACGGCGATTGTGAGGAGTACCAATCGTCCCTCCCGTACGTCGATGGTTCCCCCAGTGAAGAACCCATTGTTAAAGTCCCCCCTCTTGATAATGTTTGCGCGAAAAGACGGACGAAGGGAGGAAGAAAACACAAAGTAAGTATTTGAATCTTACTAGACACATCACGGATATGAATTACTTTGGTTTGTGTTGTAGAAAAATGTGGCGGGGATGGCAGAAGGGGAAACTCGAGGTGACAAGGCACTTGATGGTGGCGATATGATTGTTGAATGTCCGACGCAATCACGGACGCAGTCGCCTCCGCCCTCAATTTCACTTGCACAAACAGCAGCTCAGCCAGTGGTCGTCATAAATTTGCCTAGTGACAAAACACGCGACTCCAACAATACCGATGACACCAAATCACCAACAAAATTGCGTGAGATGTGCCGCGAGTGGGCCAAAGGCCACTGCACACTTGGTCCTGAGGAATGCCAGCTCACGCACGAACGGAAGGTTTGTACAGCCTGGCGTCGTGGGAGGTGTGTATGGAGGAGGTGTTTGTATTTGCATGAAGACCTTCCATCCGCCAAAGGAGGCGAAAGCCAATCGACCGTACGTGTCTTGGATACTTTTTGCCAGTTGCCAATTAATATCTCTCTCCAGGATGACGAAACTACACCGGTTTTGGAAAATGTAAGCATCTTTTGCTCATCGCATGCCTAGTTATTTATGAGGGGTACGTAGGAACGGAAAACACCGGATGGAAAGGCGGCTGATGTTGGTGACATTGGTGTTGAATGTCCACCGGAAGCGCGAATGACTTCCTCTCCGCCAGCACCAGCCCTTGCACAAATACCCGCTGAGCAAGCCATCGTCATAAATTTACCTACTGACAAAATCAGTGACTCCGGCTCGTCCGATGACCCTGTCCGCCTAAAAATCACCGCATCATCGAAGAAGTTGCCTTACACGTGTCTCTTGTGGACCAAGGGTCGCTGTTGGTACAGCGCCGACGAATGCAAATTCACCCACCGAAAGGAAGTCTGTCGTGACTGGATGCACGGGAAGTGTGACAGGACGAAGTGTTTGTATCTGCATGAAGACCGTTCATCGGACAAAGCAGGCAAAAGTAAATCCTCGGTAAGCCACCTGCATACTTTCTGCCACTTTCCAGCTTAAGAATGTGGCCAGGATGACAAAGCTCCACCGGCTTCGGGCAATGTGAGCAACCTCTTCTCATACCTGCCTTGCTTTTCATGATGATTACGTAGGATGAAAAAACTGGGAATGAAAAGGCGTTCGATGGTGGCAACGTGGTTGTTGAATATCCGCTGGAATTGCAATCGAAGTCCCCTCAGTCCCCACAAGCCCTTGCACAAACAGCGGCTGACCAAGTGATCGTCATAAATTTACCAAGTGACAAAATCTGTGACTCCGACTCCTCCGATGACGCTGTCCGTCCAAAAATCACTGCGTCATCGAAGAAGTTGCCTTACATGTGCCGCGAGTGGGCCCGTGGCCGCTGTCCGCATTACCCAGACAATTGTCGATACACCCACGAAATGCAAGTTTGTCCAGACTGGCTTCATGGGGAATGTATTTGGGAGAACTGTGTGTATTTGCACGAACGACCTTCCCTGGTTACGGTAGGCGAAAACGAATCGACAGTAAGTTCCACCAATAGGTTCATTTACCTTAACACCCTAATTTTTGGCTGCTTGTTTTCGTTGGATGACAAGACTCCACAGGTTTCCAATGTCGTAAGTACTTGCTTTTTTTACCTATGACGGTGTGTTCACGAGGAGGACAAAGCGTCATTCCACCACTCCTGCTGCCAGTGGAAATACAACCTCAGCTGTTCGCCAGTCTGTGCTTCGTGAGGTGCGTCCTTATCAATCCCATGGACAAGTGGCACTTAATTTCTTTGCAGCGTACCAACACTGCTCAGACTATGACAGACATAAAAGAACCTCTAGAAATATCTAACAATGTAATATACGTGTCACTTTCGTCCTTTCATGAATTCTCAACGTTTATTGCAGGCCCAATCTACATCTCAAATTTTACACAGAAATAGAAAACCGCAGGTTGTAGAATCCGTGAGCCCTGCACAATTTGTCAATTATCTTGATCTGACGAATTCGATAGCAAATCATGAATCGACAATCCTCAAACGTGAACCAATCCCGGCCCTCTGCGTCTGTATCAGTGCGTACAATATCCTTTCGATTGAGAATAAGATTAACAGACGATGCCAGACAATTAAAACGGCTCCGGCTGCCCATGAAGCACCGTTAGTTCCTGTAAGATAATTCGCTTTACTTCATACATGACCAAAGATCTCTTTGGTCCTGTCTTTGTTGATCGCAGAGTACTTACTGCGATGCGCTCTAGCCTGGCTTGTTGCGATCCCCGTCCGACTCGTCGGCATCATCATCAAGTGCCCCGTTGGTACCGGTACGTCCGTCTATGATCCGTTCATGAATCGTTTAGGGTTGATGGACACTCTGTAGCCTGGTTTACTAGCGAGGCCACCAGTGTATTGTCCTCCCGCTCCACTCGAAGCCCCTACGAAACCTCGCGAGACTCTCATCATCACCGTGTTGACATCGACGCGCGTTACTCTTGGTCCTGGCTTGGAAGTTCTCGACGTCCGAACAGGCTTCGAATCGTCTTGGATCCTACTCGGGAACCTCCCGCCTGATGTCACTGAAAGAGATATCCGATCGGTCGCGGAATGTTACGGCGAAGTCCACAAAATCGGCCTTCCGGGCGACGACAGGCGCAAACGGGCGAAGAGCATCGCTGCGAAGATCGAATTTGCAACACCGGATGAAGCAGCCGAAGCAGTTGAAAACCTCCACGGCGTTGATGTGTTCTCCAGAACCATCATCGCACGCCTTGCGCTGTTCAACGAACGCTCCAAGACTGGGGAGTTGCGCAACTGCTCTGTAAGGATCGAGTTTCCTGCGCCTGGCAAGATTGCGTACGCCGGCTACGCAACAGAGGGTGAAGCAGAATGGGCCATCGCAGCACTGCACAAGACAACCATTCGTGACCAAACAATATCCGCTGCTTTTTACGAAGGCCCTCACAAGCTTGGACCGTTCATGGTCAAATTTGAGGGCCTGCCTGCGGACATGGACACTCAGGAACTGCAATCGTATGGTATTGCCGAAGGATGCATGCTTGGACATGCAGCGTATCAGTCACTAGACGAGGTTTTGACAAAGATCAGATCCATCCTCGAGGACTTTGGTGACCTAGTTAGTTTCGAGCTACATTCAAGGATCCCGAGGAATGGCAAAATACGCGCATGGGCTCGTTTCGTGGACCCGCAATCTGCCGAGGCTGCTCAGAGAAACTTCAACGGGCGGAAACCGTCGTTCCTCGACAATGAACGCGTCTATTTAACACAAGTACACACCGTTTCATACAGTATCTCACAGGAGCTTTATGTCAGCCTCGCATCAGACCTGGACTCGTTTCAGCGCTTCACATTCCTCCAATCCCGAGTCACTCTCTCAATTTTTGACCTTCATAGTCGTGACTCTGGGTCCCGTGTCAAAATTCGAATGTCCGGACGAGGTGAAGATGCGATCAGGAGATACAAGCCATTGCTTGAAAAAATGCTCAACGGTGAGAAGCTAGAACTTGATGGCGTCGTTGTATGGGATACGTTCTTTACGACCCCTGCGGGAATCGCCTTTATCCATGCAGTGTCTCGGGTTTCTAAGGCGTACGTTCGCATTGATGACCGACGAGACTCAATCACAATGTACGGCTCGACTGCCGCTCGTCAAGAAGCCCGGCGTCGGATTATCGACCATGTCTATGTTTTACGTGCTCGGCATTCGTACTCACTGCAACTCTCCGGTCGACTCATATCCCAACTTCTTACTACGCACCTGACTCTTCTGCACGAGGAGATTGGAAGTGACAACGTTGTGGTGGACATTACCAAACTCAGACTTATCATCCGTGGTAATCAAAAGACATTCGAGCATGCTCTCCGGATCCTCGCTCGCAATGCGGAGTTAGGAGACGAAGGTCAAACCGATGCACGACTACGGCAATCCACAGTTGATTGTCCCATCTGTTTTAATGAAGTTGTAATTCCGGTAACTCTGGAATGCGGACACCAAGCATGCAGGACATGCATGGTGCGATATATCAAAAGTGCTGCTGATCTCCAAACCTTCCCCCTCACTTGTCTGGGGAACGACGCGACTTGCGGTAAACCGGTTTCACTCTGGACGATTAGGGAACTGCTGTCGAAAAGCGATTTCAAGAATCTCGTCGATGCGTCTTTTCGGCAGTATGTCCAAGCTCGTCCCCGAGAATTCCGTTATTGCCCTTCTGCCGATTGTCCACAAGTTTATCGCGGCGCGCGGGGGAAAGTGTTGCAGTGTCCTTCGTGCCTTGTCCGGATCTGTTCCACGTGCAATAAGGAAGATCACGGCGGAACCAAGTGCAAGCGGCCGTATGAGGACGACGAAGAGCTCTTCCAGAAGTGGCGAAACGCGCATGACGTGAAGTCATGTCCGGGATGCGAGGCGCCCATTGAGAAAAATGAGGGCTGCAACCACCTGACATGCTCGCAGTGCCACACGCATATCTGTTGGGTTTGCTTGAAGACGTTCGCTCGTGGTTTTGGTATTTATGAACATATGAAGGTGAGTCATGGGGGTATAGGGCTCGAGGACTAAGTCCGTCGCGCTGTTTCAATATCTATTCGTTATGTACCAACGAGATCCAGAAAGCCAAGTAAAAAATATTCTTGTATTTATCTCATCTTGAATTCAATATCACATCTATTTCGTCACTTGAAATAGTTGCATAAGTTAACGAGGTCAAAAACAGCCATTATGTACAAAGATTATCCTAGTACACGGAACAGCACCCACGGCATAATTTCGATGTATTGACTAATTTACAGGGTGGTATCTTGTAAGTCATGGTCCGAGATAATTAGCATAGGTACCTGTACGGAGTGAAGGGATTCGAGATTCAAGATACTAAGTAAAAGTAAGTCAGTCACAAGGAAACGAGTCCAAAGGAGGAGGAAGACGCGACCAATTCTCTGAATATTGCTAGTGATGACGCCTCGGCTTCTTCTCACCATTCTCATCTAGACCTGTTGCCGTCGTAAGTTACAAAATTCTATCATAAAGCGAAGACAGGCATACCAAGTGTCGAATCGCCGGCCATAACAAGTATCTCCCCAACCCTCGACATCGAAGCCAGGTTAGGGGAACTCCAAGACAAGTACTTGGTGACCTCTCGGACAAAGGGTTTCAAGATTTTCACCGTGTAGACGGCGAATGATTCCGGTAGCAACCCCACATGACTGAAGTCTAAGAGGCAGAGTCTTCCTTTCAAATCAAGCATGAAGTTGCTCTCGTCCATGAGGGATTGCGTAATGACGAGAGGCTCGTCTCTAATATGGACACAATACTCCCCGCGTCCCCGTGGCATTCGATCCAGGGCCTGAGAATATATGGTCAATGATTGGTTGCAAAGTACGGACGCATCATTGTACCCGATTCATATATAATTCCAGTGCTTCAGTGCTGGAGAACAGTAGCGGCGCCTCCCAATTCTTAAAAAGCCAGTGACGGGCGGGTCCGCCTCCGAGAGATCCAATCCGTGCATCAGGTGGAATGGGACAATGGCGCAGCCAGTCAATAGCGTTCGCAGTCAGCTGGTGAAAACTCTTAGTATCCTGGGGGGTTGAACTTTGGATGAATTTCATGACCAGAAACGTTCTGTTACCATGGTCGAAGCAGTCATAGACCATAGGGACACGCGGAGCTTTCGGATCTCGAACAGCCTGTTCGTAGACATACTTCTGCGTTTCGGCGGTACAGTGAAGATATGAACCTCCCCATTTGACGAAGTAGTTATCCGAGATTGCGCAATGGCCATGCCAAGAACTCGACTTCGTGCTACCGGTGTTCCTCGCCAACTGGCAGGCTTCAACGACTATGTCTCGGATTTTGGCTTCAAGTTGCTTGTCGATAGACGTCATGATTAAGGAACTAGCAACAGCTAAGCAGCCGAGACAGAAACAGTCAAAGTTGAACTTAAATGGCTGAGCAGATCCAAGACGAATGTCAATAAGTTGGGACAAGAGGCATAAATTATATAATCAGCTGAAACCCTATTTTTTTCTCGAACAACTTCTACAACCTCATTGCTGGTCAAATATAACAGTAAAATGTATTCCATTGAATGAGCACAACAACGGTCATTACAAAGATTATCATAGTATATAGATCAATCTTGATTCCAGTGTATCTTATCTTATGCCAGCTAAGAAAGATCATCAGCAGGTCGAGACCATAACCGATGAAAACAACGTGAAAAGAAATGCCATCTATAATGTGTCAGTGCTTGCCACCCTCGATCAAAGTATACTTGATGAACTGCACAGGAGATAAAACTTAGTCTCTAATTTGGAGCAGCGAAAGGACCATGCTCACCTCATCATAAGTCTTTTTTGGCTTCCCATTTAGCTGCGGGACAGTATCCGGATGCTGTGGTCTGTCCGCAACCCGCTCTTTCCAATTCGTACCCTGATGGTCCAGGAAATCATCCTCAGGATAATCAGCGAGATCACTCGGATATGCCCGTTTGGGAGGGACCTTGACGAGGAAGCCTTCTTGAGTGATGTGATCTCCGCGCCGATTCCAGAGGCCGACACGGACGTTGCGGAAGGTACCTCCTCGTACTGCGGGTCGTGGGGCGGTTGGGGAGGATGTCGATTCCTGGGAGCTAGACGATGGACGTAAAGGTGAGGATGAGACTGGAGCGTAGTTACTCATCAAGCCATCGCGAGAGGAAGGATATCGGCTGGGCTGGGCGGATGAAGATGGTGAGCGGGCATGCACAGGCGATGAAGTGGATGACGAAGGTGAAGAAGACGAAGAAGAGTAAGGATTAATATGAGTAGACGACTCGCCATAACGAATGGTCGGCGGCGTCCCAGTATGAGATTGTCGTTGATATGAGGGAGATGACGATGCTGAAGACGGGTGTGCCCGAGAAGAGTAAGGATTGTGAGATGGTGAGTCGCCATCGCGATACTGCGGCCTGGCAGCTGCGTTGGCAGATAGAGAGTGCGGGAGGGTTGGTGCATCATGTCCAGATGATGACGATCTGATTCTAATCTCCTGTGGAGGCGTATGGATATTCGGACGAGAGCTCGAGGAGAATGGCGCGGGCTGACTCGACGACGGTGATTCGTCTCTGTAGGAATACGAGCGCGTCGAGGAGTCGTAAGGAGCGGAAGCGGATGCTGCTGTGGTGGGTTTACGAGATAACGAAGGTGATATTTCATCTGAAGTGTAAGGGTATGACCGCGTCGGTATATCGGCAGAAGGCCATGCAGGTCCAAGTCCAAGTCCAGCCTGCTGTCTGTGAAAAGACGCCGATTCCGCCAACGACGAAGGAAAATCGTCTCGATACGGACTACTGCGCGACGGTGAAGGAGGCCGAGATCTCGAAGAGTAGGGTCTCGAATCAACAGGAGTTTGGGTAGCGGACCGTTGGTGGAGGTGCGGAGTTGATTGACTGTTCCCATGGTTGTAAACGTAGTGGGGGTGTGCAGGCGGCGGGGCCGGGGAATCCGGAGATGGTGGCGATGGCGGCGGGTACGGTTCCATTGAGCCTTGTCGGGAGGGAGGAAGCGGAGGCCCGTAAGGCTCCATTGAGCCTTGTCTAGATGGCGGAAGAGATGGCCCATAAGGCTCCATTGAACCTTGACGAGATGGTGGGAGGGGAGCAGCGTAAGGCTCCATGGAACCTTGCCTCGAAGGCGGTTGACTCCTGTTTTTGGGCGTAACGGCAGCCTCGCGCGAGGCGTACAAAGGGTATGGACCGATAGTCTCGTAAGGTCGTCTCGGGGTCGAATCGTACCGATCATCTCCGCCAACTTCATCTTCATCGTCGTCCTCATTTGGCATCGTGTCAGAACGGCGTAAGGCCAGAGGATGTGGTGTAGGCCCTCTCCGACCGTGAAATATGGACGAGCCTGAGCCCGAGCCTTCGGGAAGCGACCGATCCAGAAAAATAGGGCTGAGCATGCTATCCGGTTCCTCCGATATTTGCGACAACAGACCCGATGGTGGTCCGGACTGTTGTTGCAGCTGCGCAGGCATCGACGAAGCACGTATCGGGACGCCTCCAAAGTCATGATTATCCAAAGACGATCGTCTACTGGGTGGCGCTGGTTGAGATCGACGAATCGCATTATCGATGTCTTCAGGCGATCTAGGCGGAGAGGAATAATGCACAGGCGTGCGCACGATGTTAGGGCTGAATGTGGGCCGTAACTCGCGGTGCTCTGTGAACGCGGGGGAGTCCTCGCGGGATAGGGGGGCGGACATGGGATGTTGTAAACGCACGATATCCGCTGGCATCGTATGTGCACGTTGCACAGCTCTGGAGGATGTGGATGAGCTGCCATTTGGTTCTGAGCCTTGACGTGACGGGGTAGCGCGCGGGAAGGTGTTCGCGCGGGAGTGGGGATGCGTACGATCGGTGTCATCGGATGCACGAGAAGTTGGGGTGTAACTTGAATCGTATACATCATGCGATGGTCGTCGAGAATATGCATGCGACTGGGACGACTGCTGGGAATCGCGAGACGCTCGTCTTTGTGGTGCATACGGTCCATCGCGCAGATCATCAGCATCCCGACTCCTCGCAGAAATTCCATAGCTATCCTCGGAATGTCTCCTCAAATCCGACTGCGATCGCATCAGCCTCGTATGCTGACTCGTGGGCGACCTCGTGCTGCGCCTCCGTGCACGATGTGAGTCATCGCCGTCCACCGGCCGTTGACCAGTCCAGTAATCGGCGGACGTACGCAGAGGCGGCGAATATTGATCAGGGTGAGAACTTCTTCCTGACGATGATGGCTGCGAAGATGAACGTGTTCTGCGCGAAGATCCGAATGTCCGTCCACGCTCTGGGACGGTGTCGTCTGCGAGAGCAGGTACCCAGACCATGGCTGGTGCGTTATTTTCGTCGTTTTCTCTTCGAGGACGTCCATTTTGGCTTGGCTGATCTGCGTTTTCCCTTTGAGAACCTCCCGGAGGTGGTGTAGTAGCTCTATAAACATCAAAAACATGTTAGCATTCACACTAAGGTAGGTTGCAAGTAGAAATGGACAACCACAGTACAGCACATACCTAATGTGCATATTGCTCAACCCAAGTGGATTGTCAACAAGTTTGAAGGAGTAATATTCAGCGCTCCCTGGTTTTGGAGGAGGCTTCTTTCCCCAATTATACGCCTGCTGCTGCTGTTGTGCCGACGCTGCCGCTGCCGCCCAAGGCCCTCTGAAGCGCGGATCTGCAGCCGATGATGCCTGGGAAGGAGGACCTGGTCTCCACGACCCGCTTTGCCATGCACGAGCACCGTAGCTGTAGCCTGGCGGCATTGGAGGCGGGGGTAAGTTTGGTGGCCATGATGGCTTGGTTGCAAATGACATGAAAGACGCCCAGGCTGGTTGAGAAGTCCTCGAGGCTAGCGTGATGGATTACTATAGTAAGCTGCTGCTATAAGCTGCCGAAGATTGCTTTCGACAGTGCAAAACGATGGTGGAGATTATCAAAAAAAATTAAAAGTGTTAGGTGGTAAGAAGGAAAGAAGAGGGCTGTGTCGAAAGTATCCGACTCAGAATGAATCATGATCATTTTATACAAGCGGCACTTGTGAAATGCGGTATAAAAGGACGCCACCTATCGAGTCACTACCATTTTAGATCTTGACCTTGACACCCACCATGTCAAACAGACAACATTCTGTTACTGATCAACACTAGGGCGATGTATGCACCTCAGTCAGCAATTATGGGTTTAACACTGGTTTATTTGCAAATTTCCTGCTGCGACTTTCAAAAGACCGGAGGAAACACACGGCGGCTGGTACTGAGCGCAAGACTACGCATTCGGGGAATCTCGGGAGGCGAGCCGGACATTCAACTGTACTGAGTTTCACTAGCTCTTCCATCTGATGAGGTCTGGTCAGGCTCGACCGATTTATAGCCTCGAGTCAGAGCAAAGCACATTTGGCGGACTGTCGTCATCATCTTCGACGTTCGGAATGGAAATCCTCACTGCTCGCACAACCGGGATCTCGCTGAGGGCTCATCCTACCCCACTCTCTGACTAATGCGGCCTCACCTCTGAAGGTTACACTCATAACTAGCATGGCGACCTCGCACATGAGCTGTACCAAAAAGCCTGGCTGGTTATTCAAAATTTAATAAGATTCAATTTTGCCAAACGCAATTCGATATTTTTAAAATTTAAAACGGTGTTATGACCAGTGGCAAACGGTTGTTACGCTCAAGACCCGCTTTCATACTTGGTTTCTCTACTATAACTCTGCAATACGGCAACCCTCAGTAACTGTCCTAATCAATATTCATGTCGGGTCAACACAGCCAACAAGGATTTCTCGTGGATCTCTGAGGTAATTGCAAAGGTTCGGCCATGCCTCAACTCGCTCTATAGATTCGTCTCGGTATCTTGCTCGATATTCCCTACGAACACGGACTTTACGCTATTCGTCGGCTTATTATTGTAGGTGCAATGGGTTTAGGCTACGACCGGTTTCTTTTCGGTTATCATACACTCAATGCATCGTGTTGGAGCGAGCAGTCTCGCCATAGTGAGTCACTAAGTGACGAAGATGTCGCTCTACACACCGTGGACGGCCAGCAGGTTGACATGGGGACACGACCAATTCTGTGCTGTCACGGATATTTTTTGAAGCCACACGTTCGCATCACGAGAATGTAATATATATCACAGTAAAACCCGAGTATGAACTGAGGATGCTAAACTATCTGCGTACAATGAACGACGTAAGATTGTTGTTATTTGATTAAGGAATGGGGTATGGCAATGTCTATTCGACGTCCAACTTTTTGAAATGTGTCTCAAGACCTGCGAGGTGGAGAAGGAATATGGTGGGCATGATTGACTTTTTGGATTATCATCGTGTGTGTGATGAAGATCGTATGGTGGTAAAGACCGTTTAGGCCTTGAAGTTTCCGCGGTAGACGCTCTCCTCCAACTCGATCTCGCGGGCCTCCTGCGTAAGCTCGCAGGGAGTGCAGCAGCACGCGGTGAGGCAGTCGCCGCAGCCACCACCCGAGATGCGGTAGCGGTGGCGCAAAGTTCCGCGCTGGCCCATCTATGCACCCAACGTTTTTTTAGAAAATGGTGGAGATTGGTAGGATAAAAAAAGATCGTACCTGGAGGACCCAGCCACAGCCCCAGAACGTGAGGCAGCCGTGGATGAAGCAGTCGCCGTTGCAACTATCGCCTCCAGACGGATGAGGGCCGTTTTGCCTGTCGAGATGCTCGTAGCGGGATTTGTTCTGTGCATACACGATGCACGGGCAGCACCAACTGAGGAGGCCTAAACGTACGCGAAGAAAAAAATATTGAATACCCGTCCCATGCGAAGGAAGGGAAAAAAAGGTTACGCACAGGTTCCACAGTCGTCGAAGCAGCCGAAGAGGCCATTGCTCCATTCACGGTTACCGTCAGCGCCGTACGGGATGCCCTTCGCGTTCTTCGGGTCCATGCCAGGCTGGGCCATGGGCTGGGTCATCTGGGGCTGCTGAGGATATCCAGACATGGCTCTGCTAGTTTCGTCGGGGAACTTTTGTGTGGGATCGGTGGGGTACTGAGGTATGGGCTGCTGGAGGGGGTACGAAGGAGGGGGGGAAGTAGGGGGCCCTGGTGTTATATATGATTGAGGTTGCTGTTGAGGTACACCAGCGGCAGGTCCCTGATACATTCCGGATGTCTCATAGGGTGATCGCTGGGCGGCATGAGCGTTCGGATCCATTGCTTGTGTGAATAATTGCCGAGGCTGTTCGAAATGTCAATCAGTACTAAGTTAATAATTCCCTCATGCTCCGGGCTGGCCAGACCGCCAGGCCGATCAGCTTGGAAATTTGGAGACCGTACGACGTACTTGTGAGTCCATTTTTACGGGTTACAAGGTCGAAATTTGTGTGAAAGACTTCGAGAGCAGGTGCGGCCTGGTACTTGCAGGATCAGAGAAGACTTATATTGAGCGCTCGGCGATTGATGCTCCACACAGCTTTTGGCAACGCGCCACAATAGATGAGCAAAAGGGAAAGGCGGCAGAAGAGATTCGAGGCGATGTCGTGAACGCGTCTAACAGAAACGTGAAACAGTCACAGTCGCGTTTCTGTACCTGAGAACATATTCTCGGCACAGCCTCTCTATTCATATTGACTCCCATCAAAGCCGGTTCGCTCTCAGTATTTTTACAACGAGGCGACTGTACTTCACAAAATGTGCGCAAAACAATAAAAGCCGGCGGAGGACTTGGGAAGACATCATGTCATCAACCCAACAATCAAACATTGGTTCGGATAGATGATGCAACAACACTACTTGACAACCGTCACAAATACGCGGAAAGCCGACGGTAACGATAGATTGTGGTAAGACAACACAGCCAGTTGATGGAAGAGCAGAAAGGGATTGATCGACTATCAGACGATGTCTTAAAATACCGAACAGCGTGTTAGCCGTGCAGATCGTTTACCGACGGAAAGAACATACAATGTCCGTACAAAGTGGGATTCAAGACATAGTCAAGTAACTTGAATACAGGCGGTCGACGAAGGACTTGTCCGTCTGCGAGGAACACGTTTAGCAATACAAACACAAAGTCGACGACGGACACATCTGAGAACTTACGTGAATAAGCGTTAAAATCTCCCTCACGAACTCGTTCTTCTCCAATTTGGACTCAGGAGTGATGCCGGCTTGCACGACCTGGCTTAGGAGCGCGTCTTTCGCGATATCAGGCAAAGAAGGCTTTTGAACTTGGACAGCCTCAACGATGCGCCCATTCGCGTTCGCGTTCCCCTGATCCTTGCCCTTGCCCTTCTTAGGCGAATGACCCGTGCCGTTCACCACGACGGCAGCGACGGGACCATTCTCCTGCAGCTTGGCGCGTCCATTGACATTCGTCGAAGACCCCTCCTCCTTCTTGGTCTTTTCCTTCCCTTTACCCTTCTTCTTCCCTCGCGCCTCCAACGCGCTGATATCGCTCAGCACGCTGATCTCGCTGAAATCCAGCTCGACCACGTCTTCCAGCTCGTCCGATGCTGGAATTTGTGCGCTTTCCCCTGAGCCAGAGCCAGAGCCAGAGCCGGGAGCTGCAGTATCGAACGAACGGTCGTCGAGGGGAGATTGGGCGTGCGGCCAGAGCTCTGATCCAGCTTTGAATGGAGGCGGTGCAGGGGCGGCGCTGGCGTCGGTTTTGAGTCGGCTTGAGGAAGTTCTTCGAATGGGCGCTGGTGCCGCGGGAGCGGGAGCAATGTTGTTGGTAGCATGTCCAGCCTGCGTCGTAGCGGCCTCCTGCTGCTTCTGTCGCCTCCTCGCAGGCGATCGATCCGGCGGAGGCGGAGTAGAAGTTAACACTCCCTTCATCAACTGTTCTCCAAAACGCTCCGGTTCCAGCCCGGGACCAGGCCTCGCGCGGGGCGTCGCATCGCCATTCAGCGTCCCACTCGACTCGGCGTGCAGAAGCCCTGGCGCGACACCAGCCCCTACGCGCAGAGGTGGCGCGCGCTTCCCGCTGGCAGCACGCATGTTTATGTGTTCCTCGTCTTCTGACCGATCGGCTACGTATCCGCCGAAAGTCGTGTCTTTCTCTTTCTCGACTCTCCTCATCGCGCCGCCTGTCGATGCTGAAAATGCGTCCGCGGGATAGGCGTCCGACGAAGAGGCACTCGCAGAAGATGCCGATCGACTTGGGAGGCCCATGAGTTCGTGAATGACATCTGCTGTAAGGATCTGCGGAAGCGCGGCAGAGCTGGGTTTTGGAGAATGGATTTCAAGTCCTTGTTCAATCCCGTTTATACTTGTCTTTCCAGAAGATATCGACAGCGACGAGTTCGAGTGCGACATAGCATGCGGGCGGTGGTTGTTGTGTGGCTCTTGCGCTGACATTTGTGCCAAGCGGGTAGTTGGTGGAGCAGAGGGTGGGGGTGGAAATGCGGATGCAGAGGCAGAAACATTGATAGTAGGATTAGGATTAGTCCTTGGTTGAACAGAAGCAAATATAGTGTCTAACAACGTCTTTCCCTGAGACGGATTGGTAGCAGCCTCGTGCTGAGGTGATCGTGATACATCGACTTGTGAAAGATCCTTGATTCCGTTAGGACCGGTATTTTGAAATACAGTTGGCGGAGGTGCAAGCTTTGCGAATAACATATCCAGTTCCGACATGCCGGCGGACTGCGTAGTTTGAGGTTGTGATTTTACAGATTTAGCAGCAGATAATTGTTGATTGCGACCCCATTGTCCTTGGTCTTCTCCTTCAGATATGTCCATAGAAGTGTCGCCAGACTCCTCCTCGTATTCGTCGTCTGTGCGCCGAAAGCTGGCATTGGGGTTTGGAGGAGGTTTCCGTCCGGGACCATAGCTTTGAAGAAAGAGTGTTCCAGACAAAGTTTTAATGACAGTAGGACGAACGTACCGGAACTCATCGGGATACCGCTGGCATTTCTTCACGAAACTGTACAAGCGCATCATAACAACAGTCATTGGTTCCCGCGCGTCCGTGGCAAACATCCACAATCCAAGGATCTCCGACTGTCCCTTACTTGGAGAGATCGACTCTCTTCCAGAATCGTCGACAGGTCTAGCGTGTCGGTGTTCCGGCGAGTATGGTTGGTTTGTCCTGTACATAAGATAATCTTCGCGGACGTCCATTTCGTCTTTGGCGGAAATACATTGTATATAGTCGTCCATACCCATACGATTGAGTATAAAAAATCCATATTTCGGTTCCTCCTCCCTGTATACGTCGGGCGAATCGTTACTCAAAGCGGAAGAGACATCTCAAAAATAAAAGACATACCGCTCGAAGAGGAACATACTCCCCTCATAACCTTTCTTCTCCCATTTCACTCCGTTATGGTGGTACAAACATACATGACTGAACTGATCAAATATCGACACAATTGATCGATCGTGTCGTCGGAGCACTTTAAGATTGTGCTTGTATCGAGACGACGGTGACATTCCTATATCAGCCGAGGCAGTGGGTGGCCTTGGGGGTGTTGAGAAGTCAAACGGTTGCTTGGGTATGTATCCAAGAGCTGGTGATTGCGTGGACCGTTGAATTGGCGTCTGTTGAGCGATGTGGCCATGCCGTGATGGTTGGCGGTTTATATGAGGTGAGTTGCTACGGTTGTTGGGTTGATATGCGTTGGAGTTTGAGCGTGAGCGGTTCGGTGCCATGGCAGACAGCGGAGAGGGTGAGATGGTAGGTGGTTCGGGGATTGGTGCTGTCCACCTACAAACAGAAAAGGAAAACAAAGGCACTTGTCACGTCACAGTCACAACCACATCTTCTGTTCTCTGGAAATGATTTTATTCAGTGTCGCCGTCTAATACGGGTCACCGTCTGGGTACAATGATGTGAGACTGTCTATAAGCGTTCCAACAGGCGATTAGATGAGGTAGCATCTCTATGGGCCATTACACGGTATCTGGGTGAGGGTGATGCGGGATGAGTGTCTAACTTGTATGATACCGCCATTCGGCTTTTGCAACAACAGATGCGAATTCAAGTTCGTAGCAGTAAAGAGTATTCGATCAATTAGTTCTGGACCTTGCCAAGTACACGCGGCTGCGAGATGTCCGCCATGTTGATGAAGATGTCGTCCGCTGGGTGACGGTAGAGCGGTGCGCGGAGGCGCTTCTGGTCGAGGTGGTGGCCGATGAATCCGATGCTGCGTCCGAGCACGAACAGGCCGTTGAGCGTTCCGATCTTGATGTACTCGTCTGCCTCCTCGCTTGTGAACGCGCCGCTGTCACGAAGCAGGTCGACGAAGCACACTGCGATGCAACCATCGACGTTCAAGATGAGCTGTAAATACCACATAAGCCCTTGCACGAAAACAGAACTACGGGAAACGTACGGTGTCCTTCTTGGCAGTGGTAACCTTCTCGACAGCCAGCGCATAATCGAGCAAGCTGTGGCTCGGGAAGTTCTTCCTGACGTATTCCTTCACTAGCTCGACGCGCAGATCAGGGTTGTTGACGCTCTTGATCTTATGTCCAATACCGCTGACTATAGAACATGGTGTCAGGAATCTGGTCATAAATTACAAAATGTGTGTAGAAGTACTCACTGAGTTTGTTCGCCTTTCGCGACTCATCGACGAATTCACGCGGCGTGAGACCAGTATCTCGTGCTTGCGAGAACATGGAGGCAGCCTCGTCGAGTGCACCACCGAAGCGGCTACCGATCGTGAGCAACCCAGATGCGAGAGACGAGATGAGGTCTTTGCCAGCACGAGATGCGACAATCGTGTTCATCGCACTGAAAGAGAAGTCAGTCAACAAAAGTAAAGCAGACTAGCCGCGAAAGACGTACCCAGAAACAGCAGGACCATGATCAGCAGTAAGCATCAACACCATCTCGATGAACTTCGTCGCCCAAGGCGGCAACCTCCTCTTAAACCACAACAAGCTAACCACACCACCCACGCCAATATCATCCTTGAACACATCCGAAATGCGCATTCCGGCATACAACAGCTCCTGCCCCCGTTCGTCCGAGATCGTCGAGATGAATGCGGCGGGTTTGCGGATGAGCCCGAGCTCCTGTGCCCACTTGTAGTCCATCGGGATGACGGGTGGCTCGCGTTCGGGCTTCGGCTTGATGGTGCCACGCGCGACGAGCGCGTCGTACGTCTCGCGCAGGACGTCCGGGAGGTCCTCGAATGTATCGGGGACGATGAAGCCAGCGGCTTTCATCGCCGAGTTCTTCGCGTCGGCGGTCTCCAGGTCACTGTTCGCCATCGACCCAGCATGCCCAAACTGAACCTCCGTCGTGAACATCTTCGCGCACGTCCCAATGGCCCATGCAACGATGGGCTTCTTGATGAGACCCTTCTTCACGGCGTCGATGACGCGGTATTCCTCGATACCACCAACCTCGCCGAGGAGGACGAGCATCTTGCAATCGGGGTCTTTCTCGTAGCGCATCAAGTGGTCGATGAAGGTCGAACCAGGGTAGCGGTCTCCACCGATGGCGATACCCTCGTACGTCCCATTCGTAACAAGTGATAGGATGTTGTTCAGTTCGTTGGACATGCCTCCCGACTTGGAGACATAGCCGACCGAGCCCGCGCGATAAAGCTTAGAAGCGATGATATTATCCATCATGCCTCCGGAGTTGCCGATCTTGAAGCATCCAGCCTTGATACCACCAACAGTAGCAGGCCCAATGATCAACACACCCTTGCCCATCGCCAAGTGCAGGATCTCCCTCGCATGTCGTTCGGGAACACCCTCAGCAATGATAGCGATGCTCTTAATCTGGTTCGAGTACTTGAGGATATCAAGCGTGCTGCTGTACACACTACGGCTTGACGCGAAGTTAACGACAACATCGGCCTCGGGGTGCTTCTTGATTGCCTCTTCGACGCTCGTGTAGACGGGTAACAGAGTCTCCTTCGTGCCCCAGTAAAACTTCTGGATGTGATGTCCACCGAACGGATAGATCATCGCAGCAACGCTGGGCGTCTCCCGGCCGCAAGAGTAATCGAAGTCCAGCATGCCCTGGATGGCTCGTGGCTGGAGGCCATAGACGAGAGAACGCGTCGTCGCGTCGAAGGGGCGGTATGACGGGCGTTTCGGCGCCGCCTCGGTGTGGAAGCGAACGATGTGGTCATCAGGCTGCGTACGCTCTCCGTCCGCGTGGATTGAGCCAACGGAATCTTGTGCGGAGGGTTCGACGGCCTTCACGTCAGGTGGAGGAGATGCTGGCGCGGACTGCGGAGCGGTCCGAACTGCACCACTCTTACGCGTCGACTTCACGCCTAACGCGAGAGGGACAATCTCGGTGATGTGGGTGTCTGGGCCGTAGACCTTGATAGGTACGCCCAAACTCTCGCCGAGCAGGCGCATGGCCTTGAGACCCTCCTGATAGTTAGGTCCACCACGGCGGACGAAGATCTTGACATTGTGCGCGATCAAACCGGCCTTGTACTCCTTCAACGCACGGATGATACCCTTGAACGTCGCGGCGACATTTGTGAAGTTCGCAATACCACCACCAATGATAAGGATTTTGCCCTCGGGACGCGGTGTTCCACGCGTGATGAGGTCGATGATAGTTTTGGCGTATTCGTATGTCTGGCCCTCTGTCGGCGCACCGGAGTACTCGCCGTAGTTTGCAAGCTCGTGCGCGAACCCGTGCGCTGCGATGGCATCGGAGTATACCACTGATGCACCTCCGCCGGCGACCATCGTCCATACACGCCCCTCAGGGTTCAGGACGGTCAATTTTAAGGAAGCACCAGTGGAACCGTCCAGCTTCTGAATATATGCTTCTTCTTTTGTCAACTGGCGACCAAATGGTGCGGGCCACACCATCGGTGGTCCACGGTCAGCTCCGATGACCTTTCCGGAGGGTTTTGCCGTGCCATTGATCTATCAAAACATTTAAGCCGGTATTTTCAAATATGAGCGAGACGGACACGGACCTGAACGGGGGCCGTGGTATCTCTAGCGATAGCCCATTTCGGTCCGCAAATGCTTTCGGCGGTTTGATCAAGTTTGGCAGCCATATCCAAAAATTGGATGGTCGGCTCTTCATTGCCGACAGCGTCTAGGCAGATAAGGGGGTTGATCTCGAGATAGGCGAAGTGCAAATCGACGTAGACGGCATAGAGACGGGTAATAAAGTCAATCAGAGTTTCGACCTTCTTTGGATCCTTAACGTGGGTGAGCAGGCTGGATGCAACCGCCTTTCGTGGGGGAAAGGCCGCTCCGACCGGGATGTCGAGTTTCAAGGCTTTGGCATCAACATCTCCAATATCGACTCCACCTTCATGAGTGAAAAGGATTGTGTCGCCTTCACGAGCAGAGGTGATGCAGATGTAGAACTCCGTGTGCGATGGATGCGGAAGGAACGGCTCGACAATGAAATTTGTAATCACACCGGTGGTTTTCTCGACCTGAGAAACGCGAATCAGCAAACTGTGTCACAAAATGTCACGCGTCGAGGTGCGTTAATGCGTGATGAAACAATTTGATGCCTCAAGCCTTACGGCCGCCGAGACTGATGTGGTTGACAAATTGCGATAGTGTCGGGACACATAGCAAAATGTCGGAATGTCGGGGACAGGACGAACGTGCTGTTCTGCAGCACGGCGGAAATGGTGATTGCTCACCTTGACGGGTTTGCCGGCTTTCTCAACAATCCACTGTTTAGCCTCGTCCCAGGATTTGTTCAGGGCCAAGAGACCAGCCTTTCCGCGCCGTTTGATGAGCTGATCAGGTTTCGCGACGAGCTTGGAGGTGAAGACCCATTGCGGGAGTTGGTTGTCGGGAGTGATGGTGTTGGTTGCCTCGTCCCAGGCGATTTGCGCGACCTGAGCATCAGGGAAGACGAAAGGTGTAGCAAGATCGGCTTCAGGCTTTCCGCCAGACAGTGAAGGGGAACGAGGCAGCCAATAAGCTAACACGAGCTTCGCATCGAACTCCCTGATGGCTGCGAGAACGTTCTATAAGGTGAATTGGCGCAGAAACGAGCGAGGCTACACGTACGTTTTGCAGACATGGTGATGGTACGATGAAGAGAGACAGTAAAGAATGAGGAAACGTATCAGATTAATTTCTTATGTACAATTGCAGTGGGGACCCCAATTTTCACACGGCAGCTAATTACCCTTTACCACACCATTACAACATACGATTTGCCTGCCGCTAGCTTACCGGCCAATAGGCGTGTTTCACAGTTTTCACCGCTTTGCAATCAGCCTCGCTCTACGCGCATATCAAAAAGTGTATTACGATTGATTCCGATGGGTAAGGATGAGCTGAGAATACACAAGGTAAACTTGGTTCCGAGTCTTCTGTCGATCTCTCCGAGCAATTGTGGCACGCGACTATGACCAGCTGCCAGGCACCTCTATTCGTTTCAAGCAATCCATGCAGATCCTTTCATTAGACGCGAAGTTTCTCTGTATTCCATCCACCACTATCATCGCTTCACCGCGTTCAAACCGTCCTGTGAACGGGCTTGTCGGCTTCGCCTTGGCTGTTCCGCAGGTGCACCCCACGCCTTCAATGATAACATCAAATCCGAGGAGTTCATACAGGAACCACCGCATGTAACACCGCCGAGTGTCGGTTGGGAAAAGGGTATGCACCACTTATATTTCTCTTCACATCGTAAATTGATTCCGGAACACACTTAGCCAGTGTCTCTCTCCACATAAGGCTTCCGACCAAGCTTAAGACGCCTTGTCAAACTTCTATTCTCTCAAAGATGTGTACGGAGTCCCCAACGGCCGCAAGTCGTCATTTTGCGCTAATAGGACCGCAGTTTCCATCTCTGACTATCTCGCCAATTTCCGAACTTCTACTCCCTCGAAGGCATACTTAGTGTGTTCAACTATGTTCAAATAGCAAGTCTTCATATGGGTTCCGTGGACGTTCTCCTGCGTGCGTTCCAATCTTTCGCACTAAAATGACACGTTCGCTGGGCATCTGCATCGCCGAGCCTATGTTCTCACCCACCAATGAGACAGTCATTTCTGACCTTGGAACAAGGGAAGCATGGAATCTCGTATCCTCATAATATCCCCCAATTAAAACGATTGACAAGGCAACTCTTAGGCATTCAAATTACCCAGTCCAGGTTGAGAAGTCTCATGTGTGGATTAGTTAATTGTCATGAACAGTTCATTGTACTTGTTCTGTTTCGAAACTTCTGAGTAGATGGAGATCAGCCATTATCCGACCACAATTACTTTGGACAAAAGTCGTGAAAATAAGGGGAAATTGACCAATAAAATACATCTTCTCCTGCCAGAATCCATTTCTGTTTGTCGTCTTATTCCTTTCAAGCTCAGACTAAG
Organism: Rickenella mellea; assembly: GCA_004355085.1. Lineage (NCBI taxonomy): Eukaryota > Fungi > Basidiomycota > Agaricomycetes > Hymenochaetales > Rickenellaceae > Rickenella > Rickenella mellea. The sequence continues at coordinate 401,555 of ML170166.1, read as the reverse complement.
TACCACCTCGGGAAAATACTGAAAAATTCAACCAATAATTTGTGCACGAACTACGGTTGTTAGGATTTTAGTTCTTCAAAATCAATCACATGATGATGAGTTTTATGCGTGATTCTACAATACAGTTTGGATCGAATATCTCGAGAATGGCCTAATGCTAAGGAAAGCGGACAATGCATGGAGGGATATGAGGTGCCTATTAACCTATTGGCGTCTTCAAATTGCATGTGAGGTCTTTTGAAGTTGAATAGACGAGCCGGATGCACTCACGCAGGTCACCTGCCCAAAGCGTCAATGTGGCGTGAAGTGACTCCCTTCCGCGGTCTCATTTCTTTGCACAACACGGGGGGGGACTTGTAACAAATGATATGCAACGAAAGGGGACTTGATTGTGAGTGTATTCGTGTAGTTTGACAGTCGGGAACCCCACTAAACATAGTGATTTCACAGTCACCGCCACAGACCTTCTCCTGCTGCTCCTCGACATCATCAACGTACTTCCCTGGCTTCAGCACAGACATAGATCACTTCGGAGACGTCCATGGCACCCTCCTTTCGTGTGTTTGGGTATGTTATTTCTTTGTAACTTGTGGAACTTTTTGGTTTTTTGGTTTTTCTCGCTGTCTTCTTCCGCACTCTCGATGCACAACAAAATACACTATGAAACATATATCCACTACCATGCCAAAATATCTAAACCGCCCGCACGACCTTCGACTCGTCCATATTATAACAGCCTCCTAGCCCAGAAGCGCGGAAACTCGAAGAACGAGGTGATGGTGTAGCTGTATACGGGCTTCCAAGCTTGTCCATAAGCACCTGAATAGGGACAGTCCCTCCCCATATGCCTCGGCGTCTTTTTGATCCCAATACCCAAAAACCCACAGCGACACTTAGAGACATACAGTTTTGTCCCGTTCCTGATCGCTTTCCATATTGGTTCAAATTTCTGTGGTTCCCAAGGGCGGTTACGGTCGCTTTCATTCGTCGCGTCGGGGTCAGCCTGGCAAGTCGTTAGGTAAGGATAACCGGCGTCGATGCACATCGTTAATATAAAGTCGATACTATAGGAAGGGCGAACGAAGACAGCGAGTTCAGGTGGGATGTCTTCCAATGGGCGGTGTACAGCGGGCAGGAGTTGAATATGTTGTTGCAAGAAGTCGCGGACGGAGACGGAGGTGAGATTGAATTCGGTAGGAGTTGACTGCAAAAGTGGAGCAAGGATGGCATTCCCGAGAATGTCATGGGGGTAGAGTAGTCGTTGCAGGCCAGAGACATGTGCAGCCGTGATCTCCTGTGCCTCGCAGTCATTTTGCTCACAGCGGTGTTTGTGATTCCTCACCAGTGCAACGAGGACTCCATTGCAATTTCCGCACGTTGTCCAGCGCCAGGTATTAGCAATCGCTTTAGGAGTTTTCAACGCGTGAGTTTCGTAGTCCACTACATCCTTGAGAGCATCGGCCAAAAGACCGGAAAGAGCTTCGTTCTCCATCACGGCGCGCACCTTGTCTCGCAGTTTGCCTTGGAGAACATTGTGTTTGACAAGAGCGGCCGTGTTCTCTGCTACCCTTGCCTGCGCCTCGGGGGTTCTGCCGTACGAGTTTGCAGAGGCGATCAGGTACGTTCCGTCTGCAAGCCCAAAAATATGATTACGGAATTCGATGCTGTTGAGGGTCATTCCGAATGGGATAATGGGTGATGTGTTGCCAGGAACGTGCTCGCGCTCGCGCTCCCTCACGAGAATTTGCTGATATTGCGCCTCTCGCTGTTTACCAGCCGGTGCTGCATGATAGTAGGGATCATCGTGGTGTCGTGATGGCTTAAGCGGACCCCTTGCAACCGGCACAGGAACTGGCAGACCATCATCCAGTTTTGCGAGGCGTAGAATGGCTACAACTTTCACTCTCTGGCGGAGATTGGCGATGGCGCATTGGAGTTTGTCCTCAAAGCCATGCTCAGCTGTATGCCCGTCCACTTCGGAACGAACGGCGTCCAGCCAAGCCACGACAGCTTCCTTGTCCCCTTCAACCGGAAACGGGTTCGTTGATTGTCGACGGGCAGCGACACGCTTCAGCAATTCTGCTTTGGCCTGGACCAAGTACTTTACTAAAAGACGAAGGAGGGCAAGGACCGGGTCATACTTTTCTGATCCTGGATCACGAGCGGCAATAGTGAGGCATTGTTGCCAAGGTTTGGACCCATAAGAAATGCGTGCAAGAGTTCCGAGGACATCTGTGAAACCATCACCTGTGAAATTGTCAATAATGTACTGATAGTAAGAGAGGAATCAGTTGCCTTCATATTTAGGCAAGAAGGTTTCTTCATTGTCTCGGCAAAATTCGGAAAGATTTGCTGGGGATTTACCGTCAAGGAAAGAACCCCGAGTGTCGTTGTCTTCGCATTTAGACCAGACGTCAGCGAGAGATCCTCCTCGAAGCATCGTATTGACAAGACCGGAGAATGCGACGATCACAAGCGGCTGAAGAACGCATAGGTAGCGCGACAGATAAGCAGCTGACCAATGAATAAATCCTTTGCTGACGAGCCTCCAGAAGTCCACAAAAGGACCAAAGAATTGAATAATAGTGTGGTCTTCCAGTGAGCCCGTTGTGGGGATGTCCGGATATATGAGGGACATTATGTGTCGTTGCAGCCGTAAACCTTCGCCGATATCTTCATCATAGATCCCGCCGGACCGACCAGACGATTCTTCGAATGGGATATCCTTGCCGAGATCCACCGTGAGCACTGCTCCATCGACCTTGCGAACAATGTCGGCGGACATTCTCTTGATGTTTTCGAAAGCTTTTGCAGAGATCGGCTTGTATTCTGGGATATTGCAAGTAAGGGCGTCCAACTCGTCGTCGTGCAGTCCGCGGAGAGAATGGGTGAGTAGAGAGTCAGTGGTGGCACAATTTTCTAATGAGATTCGAGGGTAGCATTCAAGCATCTTGATAACAACCGCGGCAATTTCTGCTGGGGGAAGGTACTCCGAGTCCGGAATACCGCCCCGTCTGGAGTTGAGCGTTGCGGTACATAGGGCGTCGATGCAAGTGGCCTCAATTTGGCCGATGATAGGGTCGGTGCGATAGCATAAAGGGCTTGGAGCAGGATAATCGAGGCCTGCGAAGCGGTAGGTAGTGATAGACAGATCGGAATCCATTGTCAACAAGAAATTTGGAAATCGACGGCAGTCGTCAAGTTGGTCAGCCTCGAGGCGCGCTTTCGGACCACCAGCGATCGTGAAACCGGCGTATGGAAGGTAAACGGGGCTATCCTGCTTGATGCCCAGGTTGAGCGTCTCGAGGTCGTCTTTGCCAAGTAAACCGACGAGCTCATCAGCCGCGAGAGCATACCCCCTTGAGAGGAGTGACGACCGGACAGCCGACTTGATATCGTCTGCTGGGTGACCTAGAATCGCCAGCCAAAGAATAGCCACAGAGAGGTCTGCGGGGAAGGTGGCAATGTACTTGAGGATGGCGTTGCAGAGTGCAATCTTGTTCGGAAATGTGATGATACGCAAGTAGAATTCGGCGACGCAATTGTTGATGGCGTCGTCCACCTCGACTAACACTCCCTCGCTAATCCAATGATCGACGTCGATCTGGAAGGGGTTCACTGCGCAGTCCGCGAGAAGATTGATGGCAGGCTGGAGATGCGTCCAGACGGCGCTGTTGTCAGAAATGGGCGCAATGTAGTCGCATTCCCTTGACTTCTTCACAACCGACTTGACGACCATGGTGGAGTCCGTACTTGCATCGACGTCCGCCAAGTTGTCCAGTAGGAGGACGTGTCGTCGTCAGTTTCTGCTCTTCTCTCAGTCACGGTCTCATTCCGAACATCATTACGAACCTTTCTTACTGGCGCGTTCGCATCACTGCCCAGGTCCATGGCGCTCGCTGGGCGCTTGCTGGGTCCAGCCTGACTTTCTTGCATGTCGTCCATGTCATTTGGCGCGTGAAGCGGCTTGTTGAACGCGCGATGGGATGACTGTTGACTAGGCATGATAAGGAGTTTGTCTGAGTGACAGACGCGTCTTTACCACGACGCGTCTCTATCGCTGGACGTCATTCCACGTGGTGCCGCCGTCGGCGCGCCACAATCCACAATGGGCAGACCGATTTCCTCGAACGTGATTGATCCGGTCGGCCGCTCCGCGCATCCGTCATGCAGGCGGTGTCCGAGCAAGTAAGGACCGCATAAGAGTACAGCAAGATCGCGCATTGTATTCAGAATCTTCTAATGTACAAAACACTGCACGAACACGTGAGGTTTACGCGGAGAAAATTGTTTGTAAATTGCTTACCAGTGTATATACGACCGACGTGCGTGTGTTCCGCATCCGCTCCTTATCCACCTTGATTTGATGTGCAGAGCGCGACATGCTACCTCAAAAACATGGCATTGATTTATCAGTCACCATGTAGAGTTTGAAGGTGGATAGGAAATGAAGGATGCTCACCGTACCAGACGCGAACACCGTGTCAGAGCCACTGTTCCGACCTCCATCACGCTCCAGATCCATCCTATAATCTTCTCTGATGGATAGAATCTAGCCCAGAAGACTTTCAGATAGAAGGCGATGGTTTGGATGGGTTCTTCGAGGAGATGAGGCTTCCAATGATCGTCGCTGTCATCGTCCTCGAAGGTGAAACTAAAAATAAACGGAAGCGCGTCGAAAGCTTGGATTCCCGTCGTACGAGGAGAAGGTCAACCAGAGACTGTTAGAATGCAAAAATAAACACATTGTTCGTCGCTTTATCGAGACTTGAGACGTTGAAGTGTGTTGTGTCATCGCGTGGCATCGCGCGTGTAGCGGCGCGTTGGATTGGTGCAACTTTGAGAAATCGTTGCAAATGGTGAAATGTATTCTTCGGCGATATATTCGCGGATCTGAGCAGGTCGATATCTCGAGAATTGGGCAAGTGGATGGTACTTGACACGAACATTCGGGGTTTGAAAAAACGTTGATTTCCGATTGTGGCAAGTGTGGCTTCTTTAGTAATGAGCGCCTGTGAAATCTCTCGACCTCCTTGTTGAATACTTGCGGCATCACGCACACCGTAGGTGCTGTACGATAGTGTCGGATGACCGAGGTAAAACATTCGGTGGCAACTGTGGCTGAGCGTGTCGGAGTTTAAACCAATGTGGCGTCAGCCACTTTCTGACTTCCGTTTGCCTGTAAACGAGGGAAACCGTGGTTCTCGACCTCTCTTCGTGTCCGGAGGGTGTTGGGGGATGACAGAAGAATCAAAAGGAGTAGTATTAGTGACGGAAAATGCATAATGTATAAAAAAAAATGCAAAAAATGACCTTTTTTTGTCAATCCTCCTCAACCTTCGCATCCTACGTTTCTTCATATAACGGACAGCGAATCAGAGACCGTGTGAAACGGGTGTGTAACTCAGTTGGTAGAGTGTGCGCTTCGCATTTCGTGTATGCGTAAAGTCAGGTGTTCGATTCGCCTCTCATCCATGCTTTTGTCGTTTGACTTTTTCGTGACTGATTACATAATTTTGACAACGAGTCACAGCCGTCCTTCCAAACGCGGCACGGAATGCTCTAAAGCTTTTTTCCAGTGCACAACTTTGTTCTCGGGTATGTAAGAAGTCGGATTTGGTGGGAATGTTACTTGCTGACATCCTTCACCCTCGTTCAGGCTCGTGTCCACTGTTCAACCACCACATGGATCCCCATTTTCCTCCTGAAATATGGAGAAACATCTTTGCTTTCGCCACCTTCACAGCGACGTCCCTCAACGTGATGGATTGGGATCCTTGGCCGTACGTGAGCTCGCCGGAGACCATTGACCCCGCGCTGTGTTACCGATCCACACTACCCACCAAAAAGGCGCTTACCCTGGTTTCGAAAAAGTTTCGGGAGATGTCTCTCGTGTACTTGTTCGAACTCGTCCAATTATTTCACACTCGCAATGCTGAGCTGCTCTTGGACACGATCCTGTCACACACCTCAGACACTGACAAGGCAAAATCACCTGCAAAATGGATTAGTTATATCATAGTCTCCTTGGAACCCAAGCCGGACATCGATTATTACTCTGTGGATCGGCCGTTGATGAAAATATTCCCCTTTTGCAGGAATCTTGCAGCATTTGGTTTGAATTCAATAGGCAGGCTGATGAGTATCGAGGAACTTGATCGATCGGCGCCGCTGCTGGCATCCCTTCCGTTGACCATCACCACACTCCAATGGCAAAGAATTTCGTTAGAGAGGTCATTTCAGCCCTTGCGGAATCGCACAGCTCTTCGCAATTTTTACCTAGCCAACGTAATAACCATCACACCGGAAGATGGGGTCGACGTCGCATTCCCTTTCATAGCTCATCTGGATGTCCGCATGTTTCATACAATTAAAGCTGCATCTCGTTGGGATCTGCCATCCGTCTCTCACCTGACGCTGGATTGGTGTAACTGGAAACATGTCGAACGACTTCTCAGCAAATGCAGGAACTCAATTCGGTCAATTCATGTCATGAATCTGGGGGAATACAGGAATGATGACTTTCCGCGGATACTCGCCAGCGTGCCGAAATTGCAGACATTTTCTTATGGTGTGGACCTCAAGACTCTCTATTCTCTCCCAAACTCGTGGTTAGACGTTGGTCACCATGAATCTCTCACCCATGTATACATATTCTGTCGTCCTGCCAGCACTTATATGGACTACACGGGTGTGTCGTTCTCAACCATTAGAGATTTCTTTTTTGCCCACCTCCGACCCCTTATTATGCGCCAACTGATGCCTCTTACCATCAGTATCATGAATACCCAGCTTATTTTCGAAAGGGTGGATTTTTGGGACGATGGATATGGCGCTGCCGCTAAACAGAGGTTCTTTGACGATTTGTCCGCGAGTCTGAGCTCTTCAGACGTTCAATTCATTGTCAAATAAACCGTTGGAATCATCGTTCATCACTTGCGTATGTCAATGGGCCAGTGCCCCACGTGGAGCTCACTTTTAGACGGATATTAGAGCAATTCGAGATGAAGACCATGCCAGTACAAGTTGAAATTGTAAACACTTCTCGTTATACTGTGAATTTTTTGATCAACCCATTTTGCGTAATACGGATGTAAAACGAAATGCGCAGTTAATCTAGAGTCCCTTTTCATTATCACCCTGGAACGCACAAGTAGATTGTATTACCGCTGGTGTTCCCAGCACATTTAAGGGTTCTGGCTGCGCTTTACTTCCTAGGTTATCAGAGAAGCATCTTTTAAATTTATTAGGACGTACAAACGAAAAGATTAGAACACTTCACCGTGACAACTCCCGATTCAGAACTGGAAATTCGGAAAATATGCGTTGCTGAGCGTCGAAAAGAGCGTATTCCAAGTGTTCGGCCCACCCACCTCCGACTCAATTTGATCGAGCCATTTGCCAGAAGAAGCGCCAATGATCATTATGTAAGCATCAACTTCGTTAGACGCTCTCTTCCTGACAATCAAGAAATTTCCATCCCAATCCCCCCGTGAATCAGGCTTGTTGCGCGCGCCGTCATATCGAGGTAAGCTGACTTTGCATCTAGATGGTATACGAAACTCGCGTCATGGATTCTTCCATTGGCGTACGGCGTGTGCTGCATGGACGTGACTCGTGTTTCGCGAGCGTCTCATGCCGTGTCGTTGGTGGCGAACAATCCATGTATTTCTCGAGCTTGCCTTTTAGATTCATCGGCTTTCTTACGTTTTGAAGTTGCGATTCAATGTACTGACATTTTTCCGATACATTGCGCCATCTAAGACAAAAATCATGTCAAACCCTCCGCCCGCCGGACCTTCTCAATCACAACCTCAATCGCAGCAGTCTCAAACCGAAGCCCAACCTCAGCAGCAACCTCAGCAGCAACAGCCACCCCCACCTCCACCGCAACACGGCGGAGGAGGCGGAGGCGGTAATGGCGGAGGAAACAACACCAACAACATATCCAACCCAGCCCTCGACACGCTAATCAACGAGATCACCACAGCCACGAACATCCTCCAACTGAACAAACACCTACGCAGCTTCACGCAGAGTGAATCGCGCGAGATGATCTTGGGGAGCTGTATGAGTGGAGGACGGGATCCTTTGTTGGTGTTGGACGTCCATAGGCATACGTTGGGGTATCTTTACTTGCTGTGAGTTACTATTGACTGTCTGCTCCGTCGAGAGGATGAAAGGATACATTTACTGATGGACATATAGGTCTGCGAGGTTTAGCTACGCGTCGGTGAACGTGCCGAATTTGCCTTTGGTGGCAGAGTTTTGCAGGGGTTTCGACCCGGCACAAGCGCGTTTGGCGCCAGATCGCGGTATGTTACACACCATCTTACTCCCCGCATTCAAACTAAATGTGTTTTACGCCGCGCTTCCAGTAACCATGCTTGCGAAAGGCATAGTGCAGGCCGCAGAGCATTCCAACATCGTAAGTCCACTACCCGCTCGTCTCATACCATCAACTCAACTCCACCACCAAAACCAGCTTTCAGCAATCATCCCCCCGCTCTTCGACCTCGTAACGCGCTACCCACCCACGCGTTCGCACCTCACAACCCTGCACCCCATCTTCCTCCGCACCTGCGTCTCCACACGGCACTTCTCCTCCGCCCTCCCCGTCCTCTCCTACCCCATAACCTCCATCGACACCTCCCTATCGGACTTGACGTACAACGACCATCTCGTGTATCATTATGCCGGAGGCATGGCGTTGGCCGCGTTGAAACGGTGGGCGGACGCGGAGGAGTTCTTCGAGATATGTGTTAGTGCGCCTGCTCAAGCTCCGGCGGCGGTGCAGATGGAGGCGTTGAAGAAGTTGACGCTGGTACAGTTGATATTGTATGGGAAGGTAAGGCTGCAATTATCGATTTTTCGACATGGGTCGTTGATGGTTGTGGACGCAGACGAAATCAGTGCCAAAGTATACGAATCAGGGCCTTGTGCGGTTGCTGAAGTCCTCGCCTTATGGGGGCCTTGTCAGAGCGTACCCATCTGATCAAGATACCCTCAACGCGACACTCGAAAAGGAAGAAAAGCTGTTCACAACCGTATGTTTATTGATTCTTGTCCCATCTTTTGACAGTAAATGTTTATTTTTATTCGTGCAGGACCGGAACATTGGTCTGTTGAAACAGACGATGGAGCGTGCGCCACGATGGCGTATCAAGAAGCTTACTGAGACATATATCACGCTCTCCCTTCACGAAATTGGTCGCAACATCGGCATTGCAGACGTGACGAGAGTTCGTGCTATGGTCCTTAGCATGGCAAGTCCATTTACACTGATTTAGCTGACATGCAAACTAACGCATGAATGCAGATTGAAGATAATGACATCCACGCGACGATTTCGGCCGACGGGACGGTGACATTCGACGACCCTGTGCCGGAATACACGAAGGCGCAGGTGGAACAGGTGTTGGCGGAGGCACAGGCTCAGACTTTCCACTTGGCGGAACTGGACAGAGCGGTTGGACGTAGCAAAGAGTTCTTGCACAAGGTGCGTTTTTGCCTGTTGGGTTCAAAGTGTTGTTTCTGATGTGTTATTTTGATTGAGCAGGCGTTGAAAAATAAGGATGATGGCGCATGGGGAGGAGAAGACTTGATGGGCGAGAAGGGGGCATCCTGGGCGGAGGAGCCGTTGTTCTAAGCAGATGTTGCTTGTCATTCGTAATTCTTTTTGTCGCAATTCTGAGCAATAAAATTCACGTCAGCTAAAATACGTGATATAGTGACAAAGGTTTCTATTATTAAGACACGTTCAGAAAAGGAGAGAATGTCTCATACTATCGGATGTGTGGCTAGATCGCGTGTGTTACTCCCATAGCGGTCAATATCCGGTGAATGGCGCAATTGTTCACGCGTTCTGCCATACCGAATAGAGGAAAAGGGCTCTCGCGAGCCTGTGAATAATGGCTCGATATGGAGTTAGACATGTTTTGGAGAGTGCGTGTATGCGCGTGGTGATGTCACCGCGATTGTTACGCTACCTATTTCTCCTCATGCTGACCCAAGAGAATTCACGTTAGCAGTCTTCTCTGTTGTCAGCATCTCCCCATGCCCATCGGTTCCTGAGTGGCCCTCTTATAAGCTCGGTCCGCTATTTAAGCAGCTTATGTGCTTCCCCTCTAAACGCCAGAAGGACATCCTATCAGACGAACCGTCTAACAAACCAGAATCCAAAACTCCTGCTCCTGCTACAGCTTCTGTACCCCCAGCTACTGCTACAGCTCCTGCTCCTGCAACAGAACACGGTCCAGCACCTACAGAGCCCAACGGAACAGAACCTACCACAGAAGTGGCCACCGAACAATCAAAAATGGCACCGAAAGTCGCTATCGTGTTTTACTCCTTGTACGGCCACATCGCCAAGCGTATGTCTTGCCATTCATTGCTCCGCCGGCTCTAAACTAACATTGTAACGACGACAGTGGCTGAGGCTGAGAAGAAAGGCATCGAAGCCGCAGGAGGTACCGCTACGATCTACCAGTAAGCCGCATTCACGTTGTCTTACCCTGGCTATATGCTGACAACTACATTTATTCCAGAGTGGCAGAGACCCTCCCACAAGAGGTCCTCACGAAGATGCACGCACCACCAAAGTCCGAATACCCAGTTATCACACCTGAGACACTCGCCACCTACGACGCCTTCCTACTGGGTATCCCCACGCGTTTCGGGAACATGCCCGCGCAATGGAAGGTAAGTCAATGATCTTTCCCTCATTCATCTTCCACATGGTTCCCTATTCTTCTTCCTTCTTTGTTTCTGGAAATCCACCTTAACACCCACACATCGCTAACTGATTATCTTTGTTCTATTTATAACTGTAGACTTTCTGGGATTCGACTGGTCAACTGTGGGCGACCGGTGGGCTCGCGGGCAAGTACGCAGGCGTGTTCGTTTCGAGCGCGGGCTCGGGAGGTGGACAAGAGTCCACGGTTATCGCATCGTTGTCGACGCTTGCGCACCAGGGCATCATCTACGTCCCACTCGGTTACTCCACGGTCTTCCCCATCCTCGCTAATGTCGAAGAAGTCCGCGGAGGTACGTATTTTCTTCCCTTCAGCATATTGAAAAGTCATAACGTTTATTTGCCCAGGATCGCCGTGGGGTGCTGGTACGTTCGCAAGTTCTACCGGTGCTCGCCAGCCGACGGCATTGGAACTCGAGCTCGCGACTGCCCACGGAAAGCAGTTCTACGGTGTCGTCAGCAAGGTCAACTTCTGAGCAGACCAGTTCTTAGGCAAAAACATATCTTTTGTCCGAAACTCCGAGTGCCTGAGAGAAGCGTCGAATGTCGATAGATGTTGTAAAATAAACAATGTTTGGACATTGCGAGAATTCAGCATTTTTAGATCGATAAAAGAAGACCTCATAAATGACTGTTCTCTGGTGTTTGAAACGAAATTGTGCGCATATATGCGCCTGAAAAGATAACAATAAATACTCCCGAGCCGGCCCGAGTGTAATTACGTGATAATCACACCCACATCACCGCGCCACAACACCGAGTTTTCTCCAATTCTCATTTCTTCCACCACGAATATTACAGCATCCAGCCATTAGAAAATGCAAAATCGCACACGGGCAGCGTTCTATGATATACTCGTGTGATTGGGGACAGACAATGGGTGCCTTGGATCAGCACCACGATATCGGTATGCCAGTTCGCGCGGTGGAAGTGATGTCCAGTTCCCTTCGGAGTACTGAGATGGGATAGTTATCCTGGTTGCCGATCTGGACGTACAATCTGGCGTTGATGGCCTCATCGTTCACTGAAGTTGGCTATGGGGTGACAACTTACAGTATTCAACTTGACGCCATACTGGGAATTCTCTACCTTCTAGCTCTGCACCACTGCACATCTCTCGCTCTTTGTTATTATGATGCTCAGCCTATGCTATTCGGGGTGCCGTCTATTTTGCTAGCAATCGAGAGTAACCGGATAGCATCTTTTTGCGTGAATTTGGCAAGGCCGCACAGAATTCCCAAGCCGTCGTGGCGATTACTGTACCGTGATCAACCTATGACCGGCAATTGGTCTAACTTTGCTATGCAAACTAACTGAACTGTAGTGGCGACGCGTAATGACTCACGATGCTCGCAATGCGTTGTTCTGTGATACGATTGTTTCACTGCATTCAAGATATGTACGCCACAAGACTAGTTTGTATTTTCGGATCATCTACAGGCTCAGGTCATGCCATAACTTTGAGAATCGCTAAACTTGTCTCACCGGGAAGTGTCGCTCCAAGAGATACTTGAAATATTGGATTGTGCGTCGATTACGTCGCTTCCCCCGCCCAAATTCAACGATGAAGCGTATAAGATGTCAGAAAAAAACACTCTGATCCGGCATCGCGCAAAGGACGTCGCAAACAAGATTGGTCTCCATGATACTAGATCCGACAAATGCAACCTTGCAAAGCACGCCGCCCATCATACTCCATCCATCTATCCAAAATTTCATACTTCAGCAATATTAAACCACACTGCCAACCATTCCCCTCCTCCCTGATCGCCAGCCATTTCTTCTGCTGTCAGTCCGAAAAAAAATGCATCACCCAAAGCACCTTGAAGAAGCGCCAATCGTCAATCCAAGGATGCCCCTGCTTGGCTCACATGATAGTGAAGAACGGCAAGGACTTTTGCGCAAGGTTACGCCGCTGCCGAAGAAGCAGCTGCTGGTGTTACTCGCCATGCGTATGGCTGAGCCGTTGTCCTACACGCAGATATTCCCCGTACGTGCGTTTTTGTTCGTGCATTTGCTTTGGTGGAATTACTGAGAGCGATTTTTGTTAACGATGATGCGTGTGGCGATTATTTAGTATATCAATAAGGTAGACGCCGTGTTTGAATGGCTGTTCAGTTTTGGTGTTTGATGGATAATGTTTGACAGATGATCGAAGACTTGAAAGTGGCGGAGAAGCCGTCCGACATTGGATATTATTCAGGCTTAGTTGTACGTGTCATCAACTTCATAACTTATCACCGTCGAAAGAGCCCTTGTATATTCATAGGACAGCACCTTCGCCTTAACCGAATTAGCCACAACTCTCCAATGGGGTCGCCTATCAGGTAATCCCTCAACATTCACCTCAGCCGTTGCTCATATAAATGCGATTCCACCCAACCACAGATCGCATCGGCAGGAAACCAGTCCTGCTAATCGGCCTCATAGGCCTCACATTCTCCACGACTCTCTTCGGGTTCTCGACGTCCTTTCTATGGGCTGTGGCCACGCGGTGTATTGCAGGAGCGCTCTCTGGTAACTCTGCAGTGGTGATGAGTGTCATCGGTGAGATCACAGACGAGACAAATCAGGCGAGGGCATTTCCTCTTAGTGGATTGACTTATAATTTGGGTGCGGTCGTGGGGCCAATTATCGGGTACGCATATGGTTGCCATTTTTTGCTTTGTTGATAAGTGTTGCTGAGAAATCGTCGTTGCACAGAGGCAACCTCGCAAACCCTGCTATCAATTACCCTCGCTCTATTGGATCTCTCAGTCTTTTCAAAGCATATCCCTACCTCTTGCCTTGCCTTGTTTGCTCATGCTTCACCATATTCTCATTCATTTGGGGCTCCTATCGTCTTGAAGAGGTGAGTGAGCATTTTGCGTACCATTGCAAGTCTTTGACACACTTCGTTTATTCAGACTCATCCGAACATTAGAAGCGTGGCTCCGACTGATGGATCGGCGGCTCCTCAACCCATCAAAAGAAAGGCATTCCCAATGCGCGTGATCCTCGCATCGCGATCGATGCGTACGGTTCTATCGACGTATTTCTTTTTGTGCGTTCTCGGGACGTCCTTTGACGTCGTCTTTGCGCTATTTTCCTACACTCCCGTGCATCTCGGCGGCCTATCCCGTGCCGTGAGTTTCGATTCGTCGTTTTCACGTACCCTGATATTTAACCCTCCTGTAGCCAAAAGAAATAGGATACGCTCTGGCACTAAGTGGCGTGAGCGGTGCACTCATCCAACTGTTCGTTTTCCCCCCAATGCAACGACGATATGGTAGTATCGGTCTGTATCGAAGACTCATGTTTTTGTGGCCCGTCGCATATGCCATGCTTCCCCTAATCAACTTCATTGCCCGCCGCACCATGCCTGACTTCGGCGATGACTTCTTGGCACAGCACCTCGGTGCTGCTATCCCCGCTGATGTTGTTATCTGGACATGCATTGCGTTTTTGCTTATCTTCGTCAGGGTGGCGTGCATGTCATACTCGTGAGTTAAATTGCGCGCTACCGTCTTATGAAGTGCTATTTAATACATTTCGCATTTAACATCTAGCGTGAATGCCATTTTGGTCAGGGAAGCTTGCCCCTCGAAGGATGCACTTGGTTCAACATTTGGACTCTCATCATCAGTGAGCTGTATCGCACGCTCGATGGCGCCTGCATTTGTCAGGTAAATGCGTATTATCCATTGAAAAGTAAACTATTCTCTAAATAGCATTCTAGCTCCTTGTTCGCCTTCTCGAAACGCAGCCAAATTCTCAATGGGAACTTGGTATGGGTGATCATGTGCGGGATCGCGATTGTTGGGTTATGGAGTACCCACTCAATCTGCGAAAACACGAATCACGAGGACGCATCGGAATGAGGGATAAAAATGCCCAGAAAATGCCAGTCTTTAAGCACTTATTTATTATTACTAAGCATCACTTCATGCAGTCAAAGTACAGTAGATACCCTTTGTGATGTAGATGAACTGTACATGTGCTCAGTCTACGATTCTGCATGCTCTCATCTAATCGATTCTCTTGCAATTTTGATTCTGTTCCACAATGGTTTGTGTGATTCCAACGAACCCTTCTAGCATAATCTGTTGAAGAGGACTAGTGGAGGTGTGCGGAAAATAAAAATAGTATAAAAAACGCAGCATTGCGGGATAAACTGAGCAAACGTACGGCGAGGCTCTTCGCATGGGAATATGACTGGCCAACCAAGCGGACCGCCTTGGACCTGCATTTGGCCATCACTCGAGTTTGCTCCTACCTCCACAACGGACGGCCTAATTGCCGATAAGAACCTGGTTTTTCTGATTTCCCATTTAAAAAAATTAGGCACCATTGGAAAAGCACAACTCTCGCCGTCAGATATGATTCAGAATTCCAATGCACAAATAGTACTTCAATATGGCATGTTGGAAGTTGGCAAGTCGGCACTTCGGGAGGTACAGTGGCGGTATTTTACATGTGTTTGTAGGGAATTCGTTTGTCTCCAACCACGATATCGCGCGACGCGTGTACCCGCCGGAGCGGTTATCCTCTGTGCAATCCAGTGTCTATTTCCGATATGGCAAACTTCGAATTTCTTGAGGCTGATGAAGTCGATACGTGTTTATTCCGCCGTACAATCCCGGCATTCGTAAAGTACCCGCTTCTCGGTCGTTTTCTTTGTGGCGTCAAGTACTGTAAGCCATTCGGGCTGTCGATCGAGCTGCTCTGCAATCTTGATTCCGCACTCTACATCAACCCGCTATCATCCACCTCTTACTCTCGCTCTTGTCCACGCTCCTGGTGTGCTATTGCCGTCTTTAGCTTCCCTAACTGTACCGGCTACTTTGTCAAGTGGAATAGCCATCGACGTCCGGCTAGATGGAAGGCTGAAGTCTCGTGGTCTACCATGACCGACTGTGCTCCCCTGCCATTCCACTGGGTTGAACAAATTGCTGCAATAGGCAGCGGTAATCCCTAGTGAATCGCCGGCTGGTATTGCGCCATTATGTTCTGGATACGATAGTTTTCCTGCAATCCGCCACAACCACTAATACCAAAGGAGTTTACGATTTTGCAATGGGGGTGCAATCCGTGAAGCAACCACACACACTCTCAGCCGTGAATATAGGCTATCGCTCTAACTGCGAAGACTGAACATCTGTAGCTACGGATCTCCAACTTAACTGTGGCACCTAACTCGCAAGACAACATCTACACGTCAGAGACACCCTGCCTCTAAGGCGTCATGCAAAGGACTTGGCATGCTTTCCAGCTTTCCGAGTATGAGATATGACGCATGCAACTTCAAAGCGCCACCATTTTCCCACATCTAACCATCTAAAAGGATTGTAACTCGCCTTTGTTATAAAACATTGTCAAATACTCTCTCCTCTCCTCTATCGCCTACCGTTTCCTCTACTGTCCCAAAATGCATAGCCCCAAACGCGCGGAAGATGCGCCCACAGTCAGCGAAAGGACGCCGTTGTTTGGCGCATGTAGTGAAGAACGGCAAGGACTACTGAGGAAGGCCACACCACTCCCGAAGAAACAAATAGTAGTTTTACTCGCTATGCGTATGGCTGAGGAGTTTTCATATACGCAAATATTTCCTGTGTGTATGTTTTCACTCTTGCTCGAAATTAATTTTGGAGGGTGGATATTGATCCATTTGGCGACTTAGTATATCAATAAAGTGGGCGTCATTTATTTTGAATAATTCTGGATGATGGTGTTAACGCAAAATGTCTGATAGATGATGGAAGACTTGAAAGTTGCAGAGAAACCGTCCAATATCGGCTATTATTCAGGCTTAATAGTACGCGACACCAAATTCATATCACCATGAATTAATTGATATTCACAGGACAGCACCTTTGCTATCTGCGAACTAGCTACAACCTTTCAGTGGGGTAGACTATCAGGTAATCTCGTCAGTCCTACGTGTACCTCGCCGATCACTTATACGAAGGTGACTGCACCATCACCACAGATCGCATCGGAAGAAAGCCAGTCCTACTAATTGGCCTCACAGGCCTCACGGTCTCAACGACCCTCTTCGGGTTCTCGGCATCATTTTTATGGGCTGTGGCGACGCGGTGTATTGCAGGGGCGCTCTCTGCCAACGTTGCGGTGGTGATGAGCGTCATCAGCGAGATCACCGATGAGAGCAATCAGGTCAGAGCGTTTTCTTTGAGTGGGTTGGTTTACAACATTGGTGCTGTAATTGGGCCAATTATTGGGTGGGCATATTGTTGCAATTAAATTTATCTCGTTGGATATTGATGTGGAATGTTCGCCGTGCAGTGGAACCCTCGCGAACCCTGCGATCAATTTTCCTGGAACTCTCGGATCTATCAGTCTTTTTAAATCGTATCCATACCTTTTACCTTGCCTAGTCTGCTCATCCTTTGCAATAGTAACATTTATTTGGGGCTCTTCTCAACTTCAAGAGGTGAGTGAGCATTTTACTTACGAAATCGCATGAAATCCTTTAACCCCCGTCATTTATTCAGAGTCACCCGAACATTAGACGTGCGGTCCAAAATGATGGATTGGTGCATCCGCAACGTGTTCAAAGACAAGTCGTTCCTATGCGTGTAATCCTCGCTTCACGATCCATGCGTGCGGTTTTGACGACATACTTTCTTTCGTGTGTTCTGGGTCTATCCTTTGACGTTGTATTCGCACTATTTTCCTATACACCCATCCATCTCGGCGGTCTATCCCGTGCAGTGAGTTAAATCGCATTGATCAATGTCATTTCATTGAAAGCTAAGCTCGTCCCCCAGCCGAAAGAAATTGGATATGCTCTTGCAATAAGTGGCGTCAGTGGCGCAATCATCCAACTCTTCGTCTTCCCGCCAATGCAACGACGATACGGCTGTATCGGACTGTATCGAAGGGTCATGTTCATATGGCCTGTCGCATATGCTATGTTTCCCCTTATCAACTTCATTGCCCGCCACTCGATGCCTGACTTAGGTGACGACTTTTTACAACAGAGTCTCGGTGCAACTATCCCCGCAGGTTTTATCGTATGGACATGCATTGCGTGTCTGCTCATCGCTGTCAGGGTGGCGTGGATGTCGTACTCGTAAGTTCATTTTAAGCTTTATTCTCTGATTTTATTTTAAACGTGTTCCGTGTTTTATGTTAGCGTGAATGCAATACTGGTCCGGGAAGCTTGTCCGTCGAAAGATGCGCTTGGGTCCACGTTCGGACTGGCATCATCAGTATGCTGTATCGCGCGTTCGTTGGCACCAGCATTTGTCAGGTAAATACTTTCGGTCCAATGAAGTGAAATACTTTTCTTAGTAATACACCAGCTCTCTGTTTGCGTTCTCGAAGCGCAACCAGATTCTGGGTGGGAATTTGGTTTGGGTAATTATGTGTGGGATCGCGCTTGTTGGGTTATGGAGCGCACACTTGCTCTGCGAAAATACAGATCATGAGGACGCGTCGGCGGAATAAGTTATTCTTGTGGGGTTGAAAATGACTGCAAGGATGAATGAAACGTGTGTACAGTATACTCTAAAATCTACATTTTTCGTCTCATCTATTCTGTTGCACTCTAAATCCTTTCAAAATACATGCATCTCACTTTCGTCGTGTCTTTCATTTTTCTTTCAGCGACGCCATCACGAACGTGATACGTGTTCCAAAGCGCAACTAAGGCGATACCTGACATCACGAGCCACACAAAATTGCCTCCCATGATTTGGTACCTCTTTGACAACGCAAACAAGGAGCTACGCAACGATTTGATGAGCGAAGAAAGTGGTGATGACGGGGAGGGTAACGTACCTGACGAATGCCGGAGTTCCTGCACGCGCAATGCATGCGACGGTCTGCGAAAGACTAAAAGTTGAACCGACAGCTTCTGGAGACGGCG
This sequence comes from Rickenella mellea, assembly GCA_004355085.1. Taxonomy (NCBI): domain Eukaryota; kingdom Fungi; phylum Basidiomycota; class Agaricomycetes; order Hymenochaetales; family Rickenellaceae; genus Rickenella; species Rickenella mellea. Next base: position 382,932 of record ML170166.1, on the reverse strand, counting down.
CGGCGTTCTAGATCAAAATTACGTTTAGACTATGTGTGAGGTTGATCAGCAAATACTTTATGAAATACGGTTTGGTATACGCCAACATACGAGAAAGTCATGGATGTAAACCGGACGACAGCAAGCACGATGCAAACGCACACCCAAAGCCAAGGGCTGGCTGGGAAATGCGGCTCGCCTGACTCCACGGTCGCGGTCGTAACAATGACAGGCATGGTCCAGCGAGCCACGAGATTAAGGAGCGGTAACGAGCCGAAGATCGCTGGCCAAAAGAACATGAGGAAGCGATACAGTGGAAGATTGTCATAACGATATTGAAGTCTGGGAAATATGATGACTTGCACAACCGCCCCGGCAATTCCAATAAATGCCATGGCATAACCTATTTCTGACGGCTAAAAATGTGTGCCATATAAATTAGCATTTATGGATATTCTTACACTGAGAAAATCGTAAAGCTTACATTGCGGGAGAGGCCACCCAAGCGCACAGGTGTGTACGCAAACAAGACGAATACCACATCAAATGATGTTCCAAGGATAGACAGCAGAAAATAATTTTTCAATACAGTGCGAATAATTTCCGATTTCAAGATGCTTCTAGCAGATCCGTCATTTTTACACGTTGACTTTTCTCTCTGTCGAGTAGAGCTTGGCAATGGAAGCCTTGAGTCAAGTGTCCTCCTCGCCGGGTGGCTCTGAAAGTTGCATCGATCAATGCGCGGAAGGACTACAGTACAGAATATGTTGAATACTTGCCTCTCGGAGAAAGATCGCACCAAGTACCATGGCGCCGACCGTCAATATCGAAGAAATGAGGCAAGGTAGGAGGAAAGGATAATCCCTAAAGAGGGGGAATATTCCAAATGTCTTTGGATGGGTTTCAATAGGGTTGACGAAGGTTCCCCTAGATTGTCATTCGAACTTGGCTGGCGATGCAAAAGTATACTACTCACCCTATCATTGGTCCAAGTATGACGCCTAAACTCCATGACAATCCTATGAGGGGAAATGCTTGCGCCTGATTTGTTTCATCCGTGATCTCACTGATCACGCTAGTTACCATAGCAGCGTTTCCTGAGAGTGCTCCGGCTATGGACCGCGAAAAAACCGCCCAAGGAAGGGATTTTGAGAAGCCAAAGCTAGTGCTTGACAGAGCCACACCGGCCAGGCCAAGTGTAAGGACTGGTTTGCGGCCTATTCGATCTGAGGGGTTAAATGTGTCCTCAACATGAAAACTGTCAAAGATGTCAGTGTATCGTAATAACTTGCCTGACAATTTACCCCAGTGACATATTGTGAAGAGTTCGCATACAGCGAATAGACTATCCTGGCAAACAGAAAGTAACCTCTGTAAGAAATTTGATGTACGATGTCGCAGGATTTACCACAATCCCTGAGTAATAACCGACTTCCGAAGGCTTATCTGTCACTTTCAAGACTTCCATCATCTGTGCGCGATAATCAGGTGAAATATCATTATCTTTGTGGGTGCATTACCTGATTTATATACTGGTTGAAATACTAGTTTATGACCGCTTCCAACTCAACATTATGGGAATCTCGTACCGGAAATATTTGGCTATATGCCATCGGTTCTACGAGCTCCCCACCCGCGTCTTCAACTTGATAACAAAGGCACTCGGAATCATGGTCTTCAGTCAACAATCGTGCCGAGCTTTCGTCTTCGTCAGAGGTCTTAACCATGTTGATGACAATATAAGGGACAAAGTGGGACAACCTCTCTTGCGGGACATGCACGCCGACGACTAATAATATTTTACGTGTATGTCAGCATGAGGCGCGGGGTTTTATCGGCGATGCGATGTCCCTTTTCGACTTCTCAAAACTACTGCCACAATATTGACCTCGGGCATTGAGTACAACTTGACGTAGTAGCATACAAGACTGTGTAGGGCGTCAATGTCGAGTATTATTGATAATTTAATAATGACTGGTTCATTATTCTGCACTCACCTGCTCAAGCTTTCGGATCGCTTGCCCAGCCTGGTGATGCACTATCATCCTCCGTGTATAGGCCCTCATTTAGACCCTTCCTAACTTCATCCTCAAAATCCAAAGTGAGTTGGAGCATCATATTTCCGGTTTTGACTTGCAGGACGGAATGCTCCCAAATGCTCCTCATTTGTGGTATCACTTCCCTCGTCTTTGCAATGAGGGGTAACGTCACTTTCAGTGGGGCTTTTGCACGCCAAAGTGCGCAGAGGGACGAATATAAATACCCTGCATCCAGTTGAGTGAGATTATAAGGGGGAATTTCGAGGTTCGATCCTTACAGCAGTGCTTTTCTTCGTCCATTGGGAACATATCCGCAGCTTGTTGGTAAAGTGACGAAGCCTTGATGAGGTGCATCACGATATTGTCCGCACCCTCCATGTCTACTTCGTGCTTTACAAACTGCATGTGGTAAAGGCCTTTCACGCTGACAGATTCGGCCGGGGCGAATTAAGTCAATAGAGTATAACATTCCGAACGCTCGGAACACGTACGCCAGAGCTTCACCTTTGGTATACATGTAATAGGCTTCAGTATCGCCGGGCTGCACATCCCATTCGGGATTTCCATCAGATTTCATTGGTAAGTTATTGTCCACGTCTTTGATGATTTCATCTGCCATTTCATACAATCTTTGGAGGGGGTACGCTGAGTTTTTCCCGGGATTGCTGCCATACGCCTGAGATGGGATTTGGTGTGAGGGTGTATGTCTACGAGAGCGATGTCGAACTTCCCCACCTGCATGTAACCATCCAAAAGTAACCTCTTCACTCCCCTCACAAACGCATCTGTGAAAACGGCGCCACGGTCGGCGGCGGGGACATTGTGCCAGATTTGCCGGCCGCGTTCTAACAACTCAACAACACTTTGGTAGAACTGGACTGCAGGGCCAGGTGCATGCTCGAGACCTAACGATATGAACGCTTTCATCATCCATCCTCTTCAGACGTGGTAAGTTTCCGAACAGAAGCAGTAACATAACGCTCACCGAACTGTTGTAGAGATAGCTGGTCGGACGTAATCCCAACCTCTCGTTTTCAGGAGTACCTCAGCGTCTACGAGAATATGCTCAGGACCTGCAGTCACCCAAGCATTCAACTTCTGTGCTTCAAACCTGGTTTGCTTCGTGTAGTTGTCGATGTCCTTGCTCTCCATATGGAATACACGTTGATCACGAACGATTGAATTGGTAAGAGCCTGAAGTGCCTAAAATTGTAATACATCCACTGAAATTATAGGACTTGGTAGGCGTCTCGTACCCCAGGTCGTGCAATCATCATTTCTATACCACCCGGTGTTTCCACGGTCTTGAGGTCACGAATAATTTTCATTCCATCTTCTAATTCCTGAAATGAACAAGCCATTATCAGGTCTACGAAAGGACTTTTAAAATATTTGGGCAAACCTTGGCCGCTGGAGCAATAACCCATGCCTGGAACGTCAAGGAACATAAATCACCTTCTCAACATGTCGAAGAAGTCTACACTTACACAGCTATCCAGTCCTTGCGGACCTTTCTCCCTCAATTGTGATAGCATATTCTCCGCTCGTACCCAGGGCAATTTATTTCTTCCCGCGCCAAATGCGTCATCGATGTTGTACGTGTCCGCAACACGTCCAAAATTTTCACGCACAAAATTTTCCGCCTTGGCGAGCCCACTCGAGTACTGTTCCTTTTGCTTGTCGTCCGAAGGAGTACGGTCTTCCATAGGAAGGGCGGAGAGTGCGCGTTTCCAAGCATCTACTGCTGCCTCCCATAATCCAACTTCCTTCACAGTTAAAAGTATTTTCGACAGAAGTTACTTTCCGAATACAAACTTGAAACGAGCTGGCGAGACGACCCCAAGCTTTGGCGTACGTGGGGTCTATGGTGGTAGCCTAAAAGTAAGCACCATATCTCAGCTCCATTAAACATATCCCGGAGGAGAACCGAAGTGCAATACGGGTGTTAATGGTTCACACTAATATGAAACGTACGGTTTTTGCATCGTGGCATGCATCGAGGTATCTGTGATGCGTCATTAGCGTATTTGAGCCTGAAAGTCCATAATACCAACTTTTTCATGTTATAATTGCACGCTGCGCGGTTCGCCCAGAGGATTGCGTTTTCGCCGTCCAGTTCAATAGCCGAGGTGTATTTCTCCGATGCTTCGACGTATTTTTTCTCCAGAAAGAGAGCATTACCTTCTGCTTTGAGCTGGAGAGAGTCTTCGGAGGCGCTCATCTGGTCCTCGAGTTGGGAGAAGCCAGTAGCACATTGAACTGAGCAAAATGAATTCAATTGCGACCACGTGTAATTTAATAGCCGGCATAGTCACCGGGGAAACTCAGGATATCACTTCAAGATAGACGTCCAAATAATGAACGTATAACAACCACGATGGGAAAAGGGACAACGTATCCCATAATAATAAGTGCTTCATTTAATGTTCGACGCACTTGCGACAGTGGGTGACTTCCCGTAACGATATTTTAATCTAGTACGACTTTCCGAACGTTAAGCGAGGTGACTGAACCTTGTCTTGCAAAATATTCTACTCGAGTGAATAAACCGTAAGCACAAGATATAAATTTACTCAGGATTGGTGGTATATTTTCTATTGCACCTTGGTGAGAGCGGCGAGGGCCGCCATCCGCACTTGCATGTCCTTACGATGCTTAGGTATGCATCGAATAGCAGTGGGATTTTGATCTCATTCAACAATTGTAATAAATTTGTGGAGTAGGCATCTTCTGAGCGGACATGGGGCCTATGACTTGCTCCAGTGAGCACGAAATGGCCGTTTGTTTTTGTTATGAGCTTCTTGAAAACCTTCTTGAAGCCGATGTGTAATTTTTGGTTTCGTGTGGTAATCCAAAGTAAATAACAAACGGTCGCAGGAGTGTACGCAGAGTCCCAATCACAATCATAGAAGGTAGTGAAGTGCAAGCGAGATTCCATTATCAGGGAAACAAGATCGGAAACGGCGATCAGTTGCCTAAAGCGTTCATTCAGACTCGTTGTGTTATTTGTTAAATCTAGAAAGGGGGGGTACCCCCCCCTTCCAGATTATAATCTAGTAGGGGGGTGTCGACCGCCCGAAGTTTCGGATCGATTGTTTCCACTGATGGCCGCGCAACGGCATCGCCATTTTTGGCCACGATTTTATTCAGAAAGTCGTACTAACATTTTTTTAACGTTACGGGAAGTCACCCAGTAGTCAACTTCACTTCTCAGCGCTTCCCATCCAATCGTACATGCACATGTATAATCCGAAATCGCTTTGAGTGCTACCACTAGTGCTTTCCAATTGCAACCTATTTTCTACCAGCCTTCTTTGCCGCCGCTCTTGCTCTGGTGATTTGTTTCTTCCAGCCATAGCATTGACTGCATTCTAAGGAAAGCTCGTGAGGTACTACCATTTCACCGCAGTATTTATTTCCGCCTTACCCGTGCTAGAATGTTTCTTGCACTGGTAGACACCGTCTTTATTCAGAGCGGACGTGGGTGGTTCGAGTGGATCGCGATCCGTGGTTTCAAACTGAGGAATGAACCTTGGTAGGTAGCAAGCAAGATCGGACGACATCACGCACCCCAAAGAATCCATCATTCTCCTCTCGCCCATCGAACTGGCAGTCACTGCACTTCAAACGCGCGTGAGACCCTGTGGACACAACTCTGCGACTGTCGTAATTACCACTTCTTTGAAATGCTGGCAAAACACAGCGTCATTTATCTCGATGGTTGCGGGTGCAGCAGCTTCCGACATAGCTTCTTGGTATATGGGTGATGGTGAGAGATGATGGGCAGGTGGAACATTTATAGAATTCCGACTGAATTCAGATCGGTGGTCACTTGACACAGTGGCGCCAAAAGTGGCGTTACTTTCCCTATCGAGAAATTGTCACGTGTCGTTACATCTCTCAAGTTGACCATGATCTGCCACAACCTGGCCAGGAACTTGAACAAGCTACCTGCCAAAGCAAATGCCTGACCTTCCAACTGAAATTTGGAGGGAAATCTTTGACATCGCAGCAGACGATGATTTCTTACTCTCGCCAAACATGTTCGGTTCGATGGACGAATGTGAATGGTATGGGCGGTGGTTTCTCCGCACACCACAGGAATCCCTTATCGTCCATCTAAGGGAGACTTGGTTTACTAAACGGGTGCGTCTTTCTACCGATTTGAAAGTCATATCATTTACCTTTGCCAGGCTATAGTTTCTACGTGTAGGCTGTGGAGGCAGACAGGAACCGAATTCCTATTTCGTTGTATTCTCATTAGTAGCATGCTGCGACTCAAAAGTCTTTGCGCTCTGTTGGACAAAGAATTCAAATTGGGCTGGTGGACAAAACGAGTTCATGTCTACAAAGATCTCCGAGGACCTACGAAAGACTTAACCTTCGCTGACCTCGAGGATGGGATGACATCCCTCCTTCGTCACTGCCCCAACCTCACACTGTTTATCTCGGATATTCCCATGGAGCGGACATTCCGATCAATCGCGGAAACATTGTATACGTTCTGTCCCAATACCCTTCGATCCTTTCAGTGCATCATGCCTCACGATGCCCAGTCCAAAGCCATTGTGGCGCTACACAGGATGCAGGGTTTGGAATCACTGCGAATCGAAATATGCGCACCAGATTCAGATACGGAGAAATCCTTATACAAGGCGGGTGGATTCATCGAGGTCTCGTTACCCGAACTAGAGGACCTCTGTCTTCGTGGATTTATCCAAGACTTTGTGGAACAGGTCGCCGAGTGGCACTTGCCTTCATTATCCAGTCTCTGTCTAGACTTTGGTACAAATAGACATGACTTCCCCGATCTTCTCGAATTTATGAGCAACCATGGCCCGCTACTGGAGACGCTTGACCTCCGTAGCCTTCCAACTCTAGACGTCCCAGAGATTCTTTCCATTTGCGTTAACCTACACACATTTTGTTTCAACCTCGACTGGGCCCTCGGCGGGACACTGACGAACACACCACATACGAACATCCAGCGCCTCGGCCTGCATGGACTCAGGCATGCATTCGGCGTTGGATATATCGCACTCCTCGCAGCTGTGCGCCCATTCGATTCCGCAATCGCACGAAGATCTAACGACTCTAACTTTTCGGCCTTAACCCGCTATGAGTTCCCATCCCTAAAGGTCGTGCGAGCTCTTGATCCCATGCTGCTCAAAGACCTGAACGCAGCCAATGGTCCGAAGGAAGGCGCCTGCTTCGATCGGTGGGAGAGATGGTGGGATCAGTGTGCGAGACAGGGTATACGTCTTGAAGATTGCACAGGCAGTTTACTGGGAACGCTTCCGCAAGATGCAGACGAAATATCGGAGGGCTCAGGCGAGGAGGACTGTGATGATTGACGACATCACTTATGTCCGGCCTTTCCTTCGGGTTTTCTAGGCTTAAACAGTCCTCTTTCGCGCACTTTCCGCAGAATGCTCACTGCGCATTCCCGCGACTTCTGGATGTCCCTGTTTCGCCGCCGCCCTTCACGTTTCAACGCTAGTCAGTGTTTAGTGCACTGATAGCGATGAATGTCGTACCGACTATTGCCCAATTCCTAGTGCTAGGAATTCTCAGCGTCTCGCACTCAATTTCCCAACCACAGTCGGCGCTCAAATACGCCAGCCATATCCGGTACATTGAATAGGAACTCTTATTGCTTCCATCCCCACCCAGCCTCAGCTCATCGATGAATTCCTGAGGTGTGTCTTTGAAAGAAACATGGAACACGTTGGAGCCACTAGAAGTGCTCTGCGAGCGCTCGAACTTAGACTCAAATGACCAGGCACAACATGGGATGGATAGGTAACCTGATGCAGACGAGAGAGTTGCGAGAACAGGCGTCCATGGCGTTAGTTCGTCAGCGTGGTTGGCGATAATGAACGCTCCCGGAAGGAATAGCTCGTTATCTTTGTCGCTTGGGAAGGACATTGGATCGAACGCTACCACTTTCAGATTCGCTTGCGATGCTTCAGGGTAATGTGCCCAGGATATACGAGCTCGAACGTCGATACCTGTCCCAGAGTAACCCTCGCTGGTGAGGATGTGCGTCAGTAGACCGTTGCCGCAGCTGTAGAGGATAATTGGTTAGGAACTTCCCAAACAGTAAATATATCCTTACCCAAGGTCTATAAAGCCGCCTGGCGGACGTGGCCAAGTGCGCCAAGGAGCTGTGTCGCCGTCATGACCGGAGTCGTCGATTACGCTAGTTTGTCCGTTCTCTGGACCGTATGTTTCTTTCCAAAGCAGCATTAAGAATGTTGCAATGCCGATATCCTGGCGGAATCCCATAAGTTTTTGTGGACAAGGTCTCGCACAAGAGTGCAGATTATATGACCACCTACTTCAAAAACATGTTTTAAAGGATCGGTTGACTCCTTCCATTGGTTTACGAGATACTTGTGTCGCTCGCGCAGGATGAGATACAGGTCCTGGTATGTCTCGCGGGTTACCAACGAGTCATGTACGACGCGCTTCTTGTAATTTGTCAAAGCACCCCAGCCATATCGATGGATGGTGTCGAGGAGCGCGAGGCAGGTGCGATAGACGCGTGAGTTGGGCTCGGTTGGGTCCGGCGTGCCAGCCAGTGGAATCACTTCAATGCCGATTGAACATTTGGCGAGGTCAGCGGATGATTCATGTACACCGGGTTCCTCAAGTGACCGTAGGTAGCGTACTGCGAGGTGGGCCACAGTTGGATGATAGTAAGGCATAGTTTCACCTGGCTGAATTATGGGCGACAGAATGAGACAGGAAGGGGAAGGAATATCGGACTCCTCTGTGAATTTAGAAGGCTTAGTGGAGTTGCAATAAAATGTGCAATGTTGTTCAATCGGTGCGTCACGACATGGTCGGCGTGGAAGAAGCTTCCGGTGAATATTCTTCATTGGTAGCATTCCCTCAATGCAGGGTAAGTTTCCCAGCAGATCTCCAGAATCAGTAGACGTCTCGCTGAGCGTCTCAGACCTCAGGATAAGAGTAGAGTTGTATTCCGGATGCTGTACCATTTGCTCAGCAGCGACGACAAACTGGGTTGCATTTAGAATTGAAGAAATATGATGCTTCCGGAATTCAAGTCTCACCAAATCGAGAGGAAAGCTGGCCGCGCATGACAATATTGGAATCCATTCATCCTGATTTTTGGATCTTAGAGCATTGCAGTCATCAGGGTAATGAGGAACCGGAGAAAACGTGGGACGGGCGGACATCGAACGCCTCAGTCAATTCGCTGGTGTTGGAACCGTCGTGAGTTTCCAAGACCTAGATTGACTGCATGGAAAATTGTGGTCAAACTAAGAAGTGGTTTCCCCTTCTCTCCTTTCGTACGGTGACAACGATTTGGTGGCGTAGTAGCAGCCAGAGTCATGGTCCGAATTCGGTCCAGGAACCACATCCTATCATGTACAAGCAACACCTCTTGCAACGTCGACGACGAGCTCTCTCTTCGTAAACGTGAGCTTCAGATTCGCCGTCGTGTTCCGTCTACTTGGATCAGATGAACGTAATCAACAAGTTCAACGTCGCCCGCCTTTTCAATGTCAGTCATACCGGTTTCCAGCCAATTCTGGGTTCACAGCACGGACAGACGCTCCCTACTCACTCATAGGACAACTTTGTCGATGAGAACAGCAAGTAGATATGGCTAATGGGGCACCGGCTGCTTCCACTTTGTGATGGCGACAGGTGCCTTCGAGCGAGCTGGGAGCTTTTCTACCTTTCGTAAATCCCTTCTTTTCTTCCTGTTTCTCAATTTGACTTGCATGATTAGACTAATTTTGTACAAAATCATCTCTGTTATTGTAGCCAGCTCATACACAGAGTGCCACAATCGATGTTGGAGGGGTATTTCGTTTCCAGCGACCAAAGCGAGCCTTGCCTGCCCCAACGCCGACCCACGCACTCAAACAATCAGGTGGCATACATCTATCAGTTCAAAATCGCGAATTCGTGACCAGGCGCACTACCCACCGATCCTGGCCCTCTCATCAACACACTGAGGCTCTCGCATCACCGCCACCTCCTGGACCATTTCCTAGGCCATGCAAACCATGAGAATTCAATGTGAGATCATTGGGTATGGGCAAAAATAAGTCTCCGCCGAGGTGAGCATGGAAGCATTGATTTTTAAAAATTTACCGAATAATAACTCCTATTACAGGTCTCTGATGTTCTTTCGAGTTCTACGACACCCACCATCACTATACTGCCGCACTGCTACTTTTGCACTGGTAAAACGAAGCGACGACGCGCGCGTGGCTCCACCTTACTCTTTCGCCATCAACCCCGGTCCCCGGCGAAAGGCACGTACGCGGTCGATGCCGCCATGCAGCAGCATCAAAGAATCCATTTGACCGGCTCGAATCTCTGGTGACATCCATTTGCGCCTCGGCATCCCATCGATTTCAATGCCTGAACTATGTGTCTCATCCCCATACTCTTGCAAATACTCATTCCGCAGTCAGAATGCTACAATTTTGAGGTATCCCGTTACCCTCATGTATTCAATATGTTCACTTGCACCATCTCCGCCATACCTCATCTCAGAATGTGCAACAACCATGCCCATTTGAGGCTCACAAGTGATGAACTCAATTGGTTTAATTTTTGGTGAGTGACATAGGATACATGCACATATTCAAATCAATTTCAAGGTGTTATTTTATAGACTCTATATATATCTTTCCAGATAGAGATAACCTCTTGTTCATTTATCTATTCAAATGATTGTTGTCAATGTAACCTTAATATATTGAGTGGTGCAAGATAATTATAATGATGGTTTACAGATTATTCACAATACTGGAAACATCCAAAATTGTTACCAATCCAGTTCTACTTCCTATGAAAAGGATGCCATTACAATAGGCCATTTTCTGGCCTCTGTTTGCAGAAGGAATCCAACAGATTCTGTGGGTAGAGTAAATGAGCCATCCTGTTTGATCAAGCTGAAACATCTCAGCATGAGTGCATAATGACTTTGTGTGTTTCATATCATCTGCAGCTAAAAGAGAATGAGTTGGCATACTCCAAACCAATGATTGGTAAAATGAATGAGATACAATGTGTAAACTATCAAGAGAAAATGCTACACATGTGATCTCTTCACTGTGTCCTTTTAATGGTTCTAGAATTATTGCACCTGACTTTGCATTCCATAAGCAAAGAATGCTGTCATGGGAACCTGACACAATCATTGAGCTATCAGGAGAAACTGCTACACATGTAACCTGTCTACTATGGCCTTGTAATGGTTCTAGAATTGATGCACCTGACTTTGCATCCCACAAGCGAAGAGTTTTGTCAGTGGAACCAGACACAATCTTTGAGCCATCAGGGGAAAATGTTACACATGTGACAGGACCAATATGACCTTTCAACGACTCTCCAATGGGTTCACCTGACTTTGTATTCCACAACCTAAGAGTGCTGTCATAGGAACCAGATACAATCCTTGAGCCATCAGGAGAAAATGCTACACATCTAACTCCATCACTGTGGCCATTTAATGGCCCCCAAATAACTACACCTAACTTTGTATCCCACAAATAGAGAGTTTCATCATCAGAACCAGACACAATTATTAAACCATCAGGAGAAAATGCTATACATCTGATGGGGCCACTGTGACAATTAAATGGCCCTCCAATGGCTTTACCTGACTTTGCATCCCACAAGTAAATAGTATTGTCATAAGAACCAGAAGCAATTGTTGAACCATCAGGAGAAAATGCTACACATACAACCTCATCACTGTGGCTATTCAGTGGCTCTTCAATGGTTATATCTAACTTTGAATTCCACAAGCAAAGGGTGTTGTCATAAGAGCCAGATACAATCATTGAACCATCAGGAGAAAATGCTACACATACCACTGCTTCAGTGTGGCCTTTTAACGGCCCACCAATAGCTGCACCTGACTTTGCATTCCATAAGTAGAGAGTTTTGTCAGAAGAACCAGAAACTAGTATCATTGAGCCATCAGGAGAAAATGCCACACATAAAACATGTGTACTGTGACCTTTCAATGGTTCTCCAATGGCTGTGCCTGATGTTGCATTCCACAAGCGAAGAGTTTTGTCATAGGATCCAGACACAATGATAGAGCCATCAGGAGAAAATGCTATATCTGTAATCAGACCAGTGTGGCCTTTCAATGGCTCTCCAATAGCTGCACACAATTTTGCATCCCACAAACGAAGAGTTTTGTCAACTGAACAAGACACAATCAGTGAGCTATTAGAAGAAAATACTACATGTGACACTGAACCAGTATGTCCTTTCAATGGCTTTCCAATGGCCACACCTAACTGTACATTCCACAAGCACAGAGTTTTATCATCTGAACAAGATACAATCATTGAGCCATCAGGAGAAAATGCTACATCTTCTATCTGACCACTGTGTCCTTTCAATGGAACACCAATAGCAGCACCTGATTTTACATTCCACAAATACAAAGTTTTGTCCAAGGAACCTGAAACAATCTTTAAGCCATCAGGAGAAAATGCTAAACAAATAACATGTCCATTGTGACCCTTTAATGGTTCTCCAATGATTGTGCCTAACTTTGCATGCCACAAGCAAAGAGTTCCGTCATTGGAACCAGACACAATTATTGAACTATCTGGAGAAAATGCAACACAGTTGACTCCATCACTATGACCTGTCAATGCCTGTCCAATAACTGCACCTGATTTTGCATCCCACAAGCGAAGAGTCTTGTCATCCGAACCAGACACAATAATTAATCCATTAGGAGAAATTGCCATGCATCTGATCCAATTAGTATGACCTTCACACATAGTGATAAGGCTAGTAGACCATTGCAATGAAGGCCCATTTAAGATTCTTATATATTTCTTCCATTTTGAGAAGTAAGTTTTATAAAGAATAGTTTGTTGGGGGGTGAAAAGCAATGCAGAATCATATATATGCATTGCACTTTGATCAATAAGATGATAAAAGTTATGCACAATTTTTTTGGCATCATATGCAAGAGTCAAAGGCTGAGTGTATTTCTTTGTAGTAATATAATTTTAAGTCAGCTTATCAATTGAAAAATATTTTCACAGCTTTGAACATTTACCTCAAGTTTATCTAGTGCCAGATTTAGTGATATTAATGTGAATTTCATTTTTTGCAGCAGACTGAGAACTTCTAACCACTGAAGAAGATCATCTTGAAAAAACTGTTTCACAAGTTCATATGTTTCTTTATCCAACTCCGACATTGAATCAAGATGATAGGCCCAATACTGACAGGCATATTGAAGCTCTTCTGAAATATTCTTTTTAATTCTTTCATCAAGATTAGCAACCTCAGTATTCAACTTTGATGAGTCAAGGTCACATATATTTCTCCTTAACATCTCATGCATTCTATTGAAGCAAGCCTTTGCAAGTTCACGATGTTTAAGCAACTTGTCAATTCTCAGTTTATCATTTTTGCAGCGTTTTTTGTCTACAAGATACTCTGGAAAGGATGGATGAATAAATCGTACCACGCCTGTATCTGTGTTGTGCAAAAATGCCTGCAAAGATGATATAATGTCATCTGAATAATATGCTAATTTGAGCAATGAATCAAGAGAGAATGATGAGAGTGGTTTAAATAGCACGACAATTCCTCCTACAACTTGCTGAAATCTTTCAGAGAATACAGAGTCAGACATATCTGGATGATCAAGGAGAGCTTTGATGTAAAGCTTGTCAAGTTCACTTTCAGCTTCTCCAAGAGGCTGAGAAGATAGAACAGTTTTGAGCCTTTGACTAGCATCCCTTTGCATTACAAAGAGATATACAGTGTGAATCCAGATAAAGAGGCCACCTGCTTTTTTAACAAGTTCTAAAATTGTTTCAGATCCTGGCCAATTAGAATCCAGGTATCTATATTTCCTAGTAATCTTGACCATGCAACTCATGACATATCTTTTCAAATCATCCTGTGCCTCTTTTGTATCAAGCGGAACTGAACACCTCCAGAAAGATGACAATTCCATAAGTATATCTGTTTCTGGTCTACTGGTCATAAAAATCTTGAGTGTGGAGGGAAGTTTTGATTCCAAGCTTGCTATACAAGCAAGAAAAGCTTGCCTTGAATCACTGTTTGTGAACTTGCCATTATCCAGAGCATCCAGATCATCAATGACTAAAAGAATATTTTTCTTCTCAACAGAAGCATGTTTTGCAGGTTTAATAATGAGATGTAAGAATTTATTCTGAAGACTTGATGATGATGTGAGATCAGGATCTCTTGTCAGAATATTTCTAATGTTCTTAGCAATTTCAAAATCAAAGTGAGCAAGCTGAAAAGCAAGAGAGGTGACCACTAGATGTGCATCCCTGCGGTCATTAAAGTCACGGTGTAAAAAGAAGCAACCACCAAGAATGCCTTTCTCTTGTGCATGTGATGCCACTGTGTGAGCTATGGTGGACTTACCAGCTCCTGCCGGCCCAATGAGCAAATACAGAGAATGAGAAGCCATTGTCCATTCATTTATGGTCTTCAGAAGACTTGCACGAGTACCTGGAAGACAGGCATGCTCATGCATGAAGGTTGCCCCACGCACTTGAGGAAGTTTCTGAGAGAGGAACCTGGTCATATCTGTTGTAGTTTTGTGAATAAATTATAAGAAATATTTTGCATTCAATGAACCTACCTTCCCAGTCATTTTTGTCTTCCAATCTGGGACTCTAAGCTGGTGTTACGAGATTGAATGTGCATGCCACGACAAGCTACTCACGTGTCTGGTCTCACAAGGGGTTGGAGCATCCAGATGTAGCTCTTCAGCAGATCCCACCTGTTCAAATATCCACTGGTAGTATGTACTTTCAGGTGGTTCCTCTCGGAGGAAAACCTGACAGATATCACAAGGGAAACAGATGTATGAGATAGAGCATACCTGTGAATTGAACCGATCACTCTCAAAGCACCAAGATTTTGCCGCGGTCACAGTGTGGATACTGCTCGACCATTCAGCGGATGACAGAGTTGACTACAATCTGTCGGCTCACGCAAAGTTACCATCGACCTTCTTGATTCCCCACACGTGTTGTGTCTCGGTTCCTCTAACGTGTGGATACTTCGGATCTGGGCCAGCGAAAGTTCCAAATGCACAGTTTTGAATGATACATTTTTCGTTGTTGTCGGAGAATTTGACTTGCCACTAGAACAAGAAAAACACGTTACACTAACGATTCCGGTGCAGATGTTCGGTGTCTGACCTCATCTTCCTCGCGGTGCCGATCGACATGTTCGCTCGCGACGAGATCGTTGAACCTACTGAGAACGGTAACATAGTTCCCGGTCCGATGGTTCTTGATCTTGTAGACACCGTTGGGTAGAAGCATGATTGATTGGAAAAATCTTTGCAAGAACGAAAAGGCGTAGAGCTGGTGATCGTTAGTAGATAAGATGCACGGCACAGCCACAAGCGGAAATGATATGTCGAATTTCCACCAAACAGGACGTGCTCTTTCTAACCGATTCTTTGTCATGCCTCCGACCTCCTAGATGAACTCAGCGATGGCATTTACATTCAGAGCCATCCGGGAACGCGCTGGAGAGTACACGCTTACTATAGAGCAACCATTGTCCATGGCGAGGCAATTCAGCGGTCTTCAGCAGTCCACAGAAGCGTTACGGAAGGACCGCAGTGGACCACTACCCTGGACATCCGGTTAAATTGTCTAATATGATCCTGTTACCGCCTCATCCCCAGACTCAAAGTGTCGAACCAGAGCACCTCACGTGGCACGAAACTCGAAGCCATCTACTCTCAGGTCGCCTCCTCCGAGTCTACCTCCCACAACACAGTCCGTCTGGCCTACCACTACCAACATAAGCTCCGTCGTCAGCAATCCGTATATTTCCCTTCTTCACATTCTGGTAAATTGTTCGAGACGGCGTACAGAATTCAATGAGCGCATAAGACCCGACGCATCACATAGCGCAGGACAGCGAGTTAGTACAATGGTGAGCGGGGAAGAGGTGGCCCTGGTTGATGAGTTTCGCGCGAGCGTTGGAAGATACTGAAGAGCTCAAAGATAAGAAGGGATCGAGCAGATTTGCGCTCCGTACGTTGCCTCGTCTTTTCAAATGGACGATTATTCATGATTCTTTGTAAAGGAAAAGCAGCCTGGCTTGATTCCTCTCTGATTACGTCCTTTATGAAGCAGGCGATCGTAAACGGAAGATGACAAAACAAGTCGGATTCAACGCAATCTTCTCATTCGGCGCTCTATCTGATCGCGTGATTGCATTGCACAAGTCAGTATTATTTTCCTTCTCCACATACCCACCATTCCCGTTTATATTTTCTTGATTCACTCTTGACTGGAGCGTACGTTATAGGCTTCAACAGGATATTAAGCCACCAAATTTCATCCTTCCGCGGAATAGGGCTTGAACTAATGCTTCTATGATAGAGGGTTCGCCATGCACAACGTGTGCGGTATAAGGCAGTGATCAATCAAGCATTTTCGATCTGTATTTATGCCATTCCTGATTCAAGGATACGTAAAGTGATGGGGAAAGAAGGCAAAGAGAGTGGTGCATTGTTGGATTCGGCCACTGTGACTACTAATGACGGTAGATGAAAGGAAATGTGAAGAGTCGTACACAGCACTAATACCAGGATATCGTAGAACGAATGAAAGAAAAAAGACGAGAAGAGGAATAAGCGCCTTCGTAGCTTCACAACCCGGACGTTCGAAGCCTCTGTACAATGGACAGTTAACGCAGCTGGCAGTAGATGGAAGCAGGATTATGCAACTCTTCTATAAAAATCCACATACTAAAGGAGTGATCACCGATTTCACGCATATTGCAAAGTACCTACGTTTCCCGTCGTATGTTTTGCATCAAACACCACGACTCATCGTTTTGCTTTCGACGGTTCAGGATGATGTTTCCGAGATGTACAAGCTCCTCCTGCAATGCATTCCCAGAGTAAATAGTCTCGCTGAGCGTTTCAGACCTCAAGATAGCTGAACCATTTCTTCAGTATCAGTGGGTTGCATTTAGACTTTGTAGATAATTATTGGGCTTTCGAGTGTTAAAACCAGCTGGGCAATGGGGAACCGGAGAAAATTTCGTTGGACATATACAAATCGAGGACGCCAGTGTCTTAGACAGAATTCTCGAGTGTTGGAACCGTCCCTAGCGTAGTTCCTGGTGAGTGTAAGAAGCGAAGTCACGTTTCAACCACATATTATTGCCTTTTCCGTCTTACATTCTTACACCCACGCCGATTACTATCGAAAGTGAACATTATGACTATACGACTTCGACAAGACACCCGAGTGTGATGAGACACACGAAAGAGATCTAGTGATCATCTCACTACCCAATATAACTTTCCCTGTTCACGTTCGTCTACAGTCGTCTTCGAAAAGGATCTAAAATTGGCAACCTCTCCTCGGGACCCATGTACCTTCCTATTCTGCACACGTGCGTTCCTGCTTCTAGCGCGATACAAAATGTCGCGGCGGTTCCGTGGGCGGGTGCGGGTTACCTGGCGACCAACGACCTCAAATCCAACTACTGGCCCAATTTCCTAGTGAATGATCACGATGAGGGTTTGTTCTCTTCTTGCAGTCGCGTCAACCGCACTTTGGCAGACTCACGCCTTGCCAGCTAACAAACTAAGTGAGTTCGCTGAGCCTTCCCCAGGTGTTCTTGGTTTATCAGGTCACCAGAATGCGCGAAGTCTTCTCTTGACCTTGACCCGTATCCTCATAAGTCGAAAATAACGTTCAAGGAGGATGGGACGTTCAAAATCACCGTATTCTCTGACTTGCATTATGGCGAGAACCCTTGGGATGACTGGGGTCCAATTCAAGATATCAATAGCACCACGCTCATTAGTGCGGTGCTGGCTGACGAAAAGCCTGACTATATGTGGGTATTCTGAAGCATGCGGCATATTTTATACTGAAATGGAATCCTAGAGTATTGAATGGCGACTTGATTACCGGAGAAAGTGAGTCTGCATTGATTTGAAAGGGTGGTGGTGATGCTAAATATTTGCGATAGACACGTTCAGAGAAAATTCTACTTTGCTCATCGACGAAATTATGGCACCCGTCAACGCGGCCAAGATCCCGTTCTCTTCCACACATGGCGTAGGTTCCATCCATTCGTCGTCGTTGAATCGCTCATGCGAAGGCTATAATCAGAATCACGACAATGAGGCAAACATTACTCATACAGAGGAAATTGAGCGTGAGCTGCTAGTCGCGCCGTTGAGTTATACCCGCGTCGCCCCACCTGGAATCGGTGGAGAAGATGGCCCTGGAACATATTGGGTCCCGGTACGTAAAACATGATGATTGTATGGTTACTATCTGACATTCTCGATACTGCAAGGTGTACACGAAAGCGACGGGTTTGTGACCTTCGATACCAACCGCTCTTCACACGTTTAACTTATCTCATGAATAGATTGTACACCATCCCTGATTCTGTGGTTTTTCGACTCCCGAGGTTGGCTCATGACACCTTGTGCTCTCGTCTAACTGTTCAATTGTACCTATCCAGGCGGATTCTCTCTTGGCCCTGATTCACATGCCGTACCGGACTGGGTCGACTCGTCTGTTGCAGGTTGGATTGAGAGTGAAACACAGGCTATGAATACAGTCTGGGGATCAGCAAAAGACAGAGGAGCCATTGCTTTCGTACATATCCCTCCGTACGGTTACCCAAATTCAATGTTCATGACAATCGTGCTGACGACGTCGAGCAGGCATGCCATCCAAGCTATCCAAGAAACACTCAACAGTACGTCAAATCCTGGGTTAAACGGTTAGTCCGCCTCTTTTTTTTGATCATGAGAATTCCAGTTGGATGTAACGGTTTTGTTTCAATAGACGACTTTTTGGGATCGGGTTCTACCCAAGATTCAGCTGCAGTCGGAAATGACCAACCATTCTGGGACTCACTGAACGCGAATGTGAAGAATTTGCATGCTGTAATATCAGGTCACGGTCGGTCACTCCCGAGAGTTGCCATTGACTACATTGATATCTGATTTTTCATGCGTAGACCACGGAAACGAGTGGTGCGCACGCGAACCTACTAAGAACGTGATCTTCTGTTTCGATAAGCACTCCGGGTGAGTGCAACCATTCTCAGATGTCGGTAATTCAGTGTACTGATATTACGGCGACAAATTCATTGTAGGTACGGAGGATACAGCAGCGCAGGCTGGGGTTATGGTGTCCGGAACATCATTCTCTCGTCTCCTGATCCGTCGAAAGGTGTAGAAACGTGGATTCGATTGCAGGATGGCACAACACGGGCGAGAGTGACTCTGGATGCCAATTATTCGTAAATAAATTATTCGCACATTTATTTGCTTTGCTCTAGCCGGACCCACCCAACTTTCTGCCATTGCGGTACCGGCGCCTAAGCACCGGACGTGACCGTCACGAATCACGCAACATGAGCCATCTTGTGCCAACCTTCCAAGACTCACCATGACCTCGCGCACCGCGTTGCAGACTTTCTCGCTAGAAAATGACATCCTAGAGGTCTCGCCGCAAGATGAGATATTCAGATTCGACAGTAACGCCAATAGAGAAATTGTAAACGCCGCGCCTTGGAAGAAAGAGTGCGACAACATGAAATGCTATGTTTCAACAAGTGAACTGATTGTATGACATGTCTAAAGTCCTCATTACTTCAAATCATGTAAAATTTCTGCTGTGGCCTTAATCAAAATGGTTCGTCGTAGAATCTGGTGACTAGAGAAGTGGTTGGCTTGACTTTGGTGGCATTGGACAGGTCATACACGCGCGATCTGGCGTTCCATGGGAGATCATGGGTCTCATGCAAGGCAAAGTAATCGACCGATCTCTCGTCATCATGGATTCATTCGCCCTCCCCGTGCAAGGCACCGAAACGCGTGTCAATGCAGCTGAGGCCGCGAATGAGTTCATGGTAGAGTATAAGACCGGTTCGGAGAAGGTAAGTCTAATTTCGTTTCCTCTTGTACGAATGATTTTTGGAACTAATAGTGTCGTAGGTCGCGAGAATGGAGAATGTGATTGGGTGGTACCATTCGCATCCGGGATATGGGTGTTGGCTTTCGGGGATAGATGTGAGCACGCAGCTCGTGAACCAAAAACATCAAGACCCGTTCGTCGCTGTTGTCGTTCGTGCACTCTTCTTTCTTTGTCAGCTTCCATGTAAGAGTGATGGATACCTCAGGTCGATCCAAATCGCACCATCTCAGCGGGCAAAGTCGACATTGGCGCCTTCCGTACATATCCGGAGGGGTACACACCACCAGACGCCTCGGCATCCGAGTACCAATCCATACCCCTAAACAAGATCGAAGATTTCGGTGTACACGCCAATCAATATTATCAACTTGACATCGAGATTTTCAAATCGAGCCTGGACAACTCGTTATTGAACTTGTTATGGAATAAATACTGGATCAACACGCTCAGTTCAAGTCCCTTGATTTCTGTCCGTTATTCTCTATCATTCGGAGAGAATACTGCTAACTGCTCATTCCAGAATCGCGCATACGCCGCATCACAGTTATCCGATCTTCAGCAGAAACTTACAAAGGCTCAATCGTCCGTCACGAGCTCACGCGCGCCGGTCCCTCAGGTCAAGGACAAGAAAATGTCATTGCTTGCTGCGAAGGTTTGTGGGGTGGTCGCTTCAAGTTAACCTCATGAGGCTCGTAGCTGACGACGTGTTTTAGGACAGGAAAGACGACGAGAAAAAGAAAGAGGACAGCCAGTTGGTGAAAGGTGTCAAGGACAGGTGAGAGGATACTGGTTGGATCTATTCGTTTTGCTCATCGTCCTATCCGCTTTCAGCACGAAAATTGCAGCGGAGGCACAGCACGGTTTAATCGCTCAGGTTTTGAAAGATGTGCTGTTTTCTTCTAGGCCAGGACAAAGAAACGACGGTCTCTCGCCTGTTGGGGACTTGGTAGACACTGCAATGGCAGTAGAATAGGCATAAATAATTTTTGTACAAATAATGGGTGGCGCCCTAGGTTCGTTCCAAGACCGTCCCGACAGGTCCTGTTCCCATAAATGGGAAGTCATTAAAACTCCGAAGGGAAGGTTGCCACGGCACGTGGCTTGGCGGACCGCGGGGCGCGATCCGAACCTAGTGGCGCCCGAATTCTTGGCTTGTTGAATTTGAAAGTCCGCTCGGCAACTTCCATACCCCAACAAGGAACAACAGCAATCCAGAGCACAACGGACAACCTCGAAATCCTCAAGACCAAAACTCGTCATCCCGGTGAGTTTATGTCCTCTTAACACCTCCAGAACACACCATCGCATGCCTTGAGTGCTATCGTTTGCCAATTCGATGCGGGAATGCGGTTATTTGAGGTGGATGGATGCAATTCTGGATGGATGTGGTCGATCAACAACACTAGACAGAACAATCGCTGACGGGAAACCATTCTGCTTGTAGATGCTGCAAGAATACCAAGTAGTCGGGCGTCATTTGCCCACGGCGACGGACCCAATGCCGAAGCTCTATCGCATGCGTATCTTTGCGCCAAACGATGTCGTCGCAAAGTCGAGATTCTGGTACTTCCTCAGGTCCGTTCTCACAAGCTCATCTCTGTGGAACCACTTTGTCTGACAGCACGGAAAACGAATAGGAAACTGAAGAAGGTCAAGAAAGCGAATGGCGAGATCGTCGGGATTAACGTCGTGCGTCCACCTCCTTCTAAATGAAAATTTTAAGCGTTAATCCGATGGTATTCTTTTGGATGGTGTAGATCAGCGAGAAGAAGCCGCTAAAAGTGAAGAACTTCGGCATCTGGATCCGCTACGACTCTCGCTCTGGCACGCACAACATGTACAAGGAGTTCCGCGAGCTCTCCCGCGCAGACGCAGTCAAGAGCCTCTACCAGGACATGGCTGCGCGCCACCGCGCCCGTTTCCGGTCTATCCACGTACGTCTACTTCCCAATCCATTCGCGCTGTGCCGCGAGTGGAAATTACGATGATGAGAGTTACGCTAACGGACGGTGTGCTTTATCTAGATCCTCCGCGTCGTGGAGATCGAGAAGACGGCTGATATCCGCCGACCGTACATCAAGCAGCTGCTTGTGCCGAAGCTGCGCTTCCCCCTCCCGCACCGTGTGTCGAAGGCCAAGTCAACGTTCGTTGCGCACAGACCTGCGACGTTCTGCTAGATGCTCTATATGGGACGAAGGTCGTGTGGCGGAAAACCTTGTTCTGCGGTTGTGCAATACACGACGGCGGAAATAAAAACTATTGCATGCACTTCTCTGTAACTCACGTTGAGCTCGTATGCATATGTTATGACAAATTTGAACGTCAGCCGGCTCTGCCTATCGCGTCAATCTATCCTGTTCAACCCAGCACGACTAACAAAGGAGTGTGATATATATTCAAGAGTGTGGGTTGTTGGCGTGCATGCCTTGTAACGACATGATACAACAGTTTGGAAGTAAGATTAAAAAATAGTGTTCAGTATCCCTTGACAGGAAAGGTATGGATGGGAGAGGTCCAATGAGGAAGAAGGAAAAGAAGAGAACACCCGTGAAAGTTCGGCAACAAACTCTTTTGATGAGTTTCATGGGTAATAATATCAACACGATATTGGTTTCCGTCACAAAAGAGATCGTTCAAAAATGTTCACAATGCGAGAGCGAGGACGACAGCACCCGCCGCTGCACCGAGGAGCCCAAAGTTCTTCGTCAGGATGACTCCACTTGATTTTGGTGTCGTCGAAGATGAGCCTCCTGCACCGGTGGCGGTTCCCGTTCCGGACCCAGTTGATGATGCACCCGCGGTGGTAGGTGTCGCGGTGGGATATGGGGAGCCCTGTGCCTTCACTTCGAATGGCTGGGATGTGGCGTAGACCTATATTCGAAGCACCAAAATCAGCTTCCATCATGCTTTCGTGTTGCATCATCTCTCCTGAATGGGGAAACGACGAGGATGTGGGGGGATAGGAGAGGAACTCACGTCTGTGCTGTTCAATGGGTTTGCGAGTATTACGGTGTATCCAGTGGCGGGTACGAAGGCCGCTTGTTGCACCGTGAGTGCCTTGGAGCAGTCGAAGTTCTGCTCGATCGCGAAGATTGCCTCAGCTCCGGAGAGGACTTTAACGTCTGAGTTGGCCACACTTTGGATACGGGTTAGATGCTCATTCGTTCGAAGGTTGAAAAATTGGTGACGCACAGAATGGTGAAATTTTGGACCTGGGACTGTTGACAATTCCACACGACGTTGTTCACCGAATTCGCCACTGCAGATTTTATTGCAAGGATTTAAACCGCAAGGAGGGAGGTTCGCCATGGTAAACAGCCATAATTTGGAGAGGACCACAGCAGTCACGATAGAATGATAGAATGAATTGAAACGAGCATCAAGGTCAGTGCACAGCAGACTAGAAAAGGGACGAAATCGCGCACGCACCCCACCACATATCCGGTCCACCCGGACTTAGGACCTGCAGCTGTGCTGATGCAAACCCGACGACAGCTGCGACTGAAGCAAAAAGTGCAATACGAGCGACCATTTTTTGAAAGCGACAGATGTGAAGGCGGGGATATGGTGGGAAGGGGGGATGGAACCACAAAAGTTTGGCTGACACTCGGGGTAACGCCACCACGTGGCTGCTGCCGACATAACAAGAGCCTTTCCTCTTCCGATCCACTCATTGAGGAACACCAAAAATTATGAAAAAATAGCTGGAGTACACTGGGGACCACAGGAAATACTAGAACCAACAAAGCAAAGTTTTCGAGTGATTTTGACACCGCCGGGACAAATGGGTCGGCAGACTGGGATCAAGACCACGCGAGTATGGCGAACTCGCTGCACCATATGGCGGCAACACTACTATCCTGGATATGTCATGATTGACTCTTTCTTTCTCCTCTCATTGCGGAAGACGAAGTAAATCTGTGAGCCGAGCTACTCGACGAGCTTGGATTCTGCTGCACTTTCGCCATGAGGAATAGATCGCGCTCGCAGGCGGTGTCTGCCAGTGAAAGGGATCCTCTACTGCACCCATCGGACTTGGAAGAATTAGGAAAGACCATCGACCGCGAAGATGGTATGTCTCCCACCTTGTCGCGGTGAACATTACTAATACTGGAGGCCTAATCAGACGGTGGTCAAAGCTTTGACAATGTTCCACAAGCGAAACGACAGCTGGGTAGATGATTACCCCTAGGCTCATTATGCAGCCATTTAATCCGTGCCACAGGTCTAACCAGTGTGGTGTTTCTGATCTTCAATCGCATCATTGGGACAGGGTAAACAATGCTTGTGAAATTTATGTTTTCAAGCGTACTCTGAACCACTTTGCATTTCTATAGAATATTCGCAACACCCAGTTTGATTCTTAAATCATCTGGAAGCGTGGGCATGACATTCGTCATGTGGACCCTTGGTGCTCTCGTAGCTGCAGCAGGAACCGCGGTTTATGTCGAACTTGGAACGGTGAGTCCTCGATGTATCCACGTTATTCTCACCGCGGTTTGCTTCACGCGACGCGATCCTGCAAAAATCGTCCATATGTTTCACCAGCACATTGGATGGCGAGAGATTGGTTACTGATGTGTATGTCACAAAGGGACTACCTCGCAGCGGAGGCGAGAAGAATTATCTGGAGTTCATTTTCCGACGACCCAAGTTCCTGATGACCTGCATCTACGCGATGTTAGCCCTCTTTATTGTAAGCCCAAATAAGTTCCTCTCCACTTCATCTCGAAAACTCAATGCTACAAAACAGGGATTTTCTTCTGCAAATGCAGTCGTACTCGGGGAATGTAATTCACCCGTTTAATGCAGGTGCTTTCAGAAATTAATAAGCTACACACAGATGTAATGCACGCCTTCTCCATCGAGCCAAACCGCGTTAACACTCGCCTCTTCGGCGTGTTCGCCCTCACCATCGGGTTCCTCCTCCACTCCCTGAAACTGCAATGGGGTCTTCGTCTCCAAAACGCATTGGGAGTTTTCAAGCTATTCGTCCTCCTCGGCATCGCGCTCTGTGGTTTACTCTGCCTTGCAGGCATTCCGGGCTTTAACTTAGACGCGGAACGTCGTCCGCATAATTTTGATATGGAGCGGATATGGGAAGGCACGAGGTTGGATGCGAATTCGTTCGTGACTGGTTTGTTCAATGTCATTTGGTAAGTTCTGACGTAATTCACTGGTATGCCTGTGGATTAACGACTGATCGATGGATCTGAAGGTCGTTCATTGGCTACTCGAATGCGAATTATGCGCTGTCTGAAGTGCGCAATCCGGTGCGCACGATCAAGCGTGCAGCACCGCTGGCAATCGCGTCGATCACCGTCGTTTACATGCTGGTGAACGTTGCATATTTTGCTGTTGTGTCGAAAGAGGAGATTTTGGGAGGCGGGCGGACTGTCGCGTGAGTTTGAATTACCCACTCTCTCTTTCGAAATCATTTCAACGCGTAGCGACCAGTGCCCTATTCTTCCGCAACTTATTTGGTCCTGCTACGGAGAAGGTTTGCACTCTGTCCCGTCCTCAAATCATTGACCAGACCTCTAATCAAGTCACCCCAGGTTCTCAGCGTAATCATCGCACTCTCCACCTTCGGAAACGTCCTGGCGGTCATGTTCACGCAAGGACGAGTCGTCCAAGAACTAGGTCGCGAAGGCGTCCTGCCGTATTCCTCCATCTTCGCAAGCAACAAACCCGCCAACGCGCCATTCGCTGGTCTCTTGTGGCAGTGGTCCATTTCGACTGTTGTTGCGGTTGCGCCACCGCCTGGGGATGCGTATAATTTTATTCTGAATCGTACGTTGTCGTGCAACTTTACGGTCTCGCCTCGCCTAATATTTCCTTTCAGTGTCATCCTACCCTTTGGTGGTCATCAATGCAGTCATCACTATTGGTCTCTTATTCCTCCACACCCGAGCGGCCCTTGATTGGGAATGGGAACCACCCTTCCGAGCGTGGACGCCTGCCATAATTTTCTTCCTCATCTCCAACATCCTACTCCTGGTAGTCCCTCTCGTCCCTCCATTACCGGGCTTCTCGCCTTACGAACATCTACCGTACTGGGTGCGTACTTCTTTGACTCCACAGACCTATTGGCTGACAAACGGTGATGGGTGCTCTAGTTGCATGTCGTGGTATCCTTATTCATAATACTCCTCGGTGCTGTGTATTGGGCAGTGTGGGCGGTGTGGTTGCCAAAGCGTGGTGGATATGTGCTAGAGCGAGATGTTGTGTTACAAGAAGATGGCGTGTCGAGGAATGTTTTCAAGAGGGAGGCCGTTCGATAACTTGGGTAGAGACATTTGCCATTATAGAAATGAACGTTCTTTTGTCGTGCATAATATAATGACTAGCAATAGAGATGCAATAATTTTGATGGCGATACCACGACTTCATAAGATTCCGGGCAATCCCAGACGTATTACACACCAATGTGGATGAAGGGAGCAAGTCTGGAAAATGGAACACCTTGTCGACGCAAAGTAGCAACGGCATAATGCAGAGCTTCGGCTGTATCCTCCACGCTCACGGATCGACCCTCGCCTGGACCCAGAAATAGATACGAATAAACCTCCTGCGCCAGTCGCGCAGCCGTGTTATCATCCACAGCCCACTGCGTCGCAATAACAGCACGGAACCCAATAAATTGCAGCGCAGCAGCCAAATGCATCGATTCGTCGAACATTGCAGGCCAACCAGATGCGGTATGGCACGCTGACAAGAAGGCGAATTCTGAGTTCTTTAAGTTCTGTGAAATTATGTCGGAAATGCGCAGAGGGCCATCGTGGAGGACGAAGTGACTGTCGAAAGGTTTTCCATTTTCTTGATGGCCATGACAGGCAAGATGGAGCCATGAATGATCAGATAGGCTTGACATAACGCGGTCTTTCGTCGCGTCTGTGTCCGTTAAAATATCCAAGCTGTCAGATGGAATGATTCTTTTAATGGACTCAATCTCGCGAAGAGCGCCAGGAAGATCGCTATGACCCTCTGCGACTTCGCAAGCTATCGCCAGAACTTTTGGAGGTTGAGAGCGCTGAGGAGGTAATCTTGACGTCGAAGCGCGTAACAGAGATGAGACGGTCGTGGTGTAGGAAGGGATAAGAGTTGACATCCCTTCAATTCCTCCACTTGGGCCGTTTGTGACGACGTGCAGTGGAAGAAATGTCAAAGGACCAGTGGGACACCACCATATCCGTCGAGCGTATGGGTCCAAAATGCGCAATGTCTGGCGAATAGGCACCACAATCTCTCGCCAAAGACCAGCTAGGATGGGATTGAGGACAGACTGATTAAAATTTCGCTCGGATATTTGGCCAGAGGCGAGCTTATTAGTGCCCTCGGATAACACTTGAAACCAAATTTTCGCCTTCGTTTCAAGATCTCGAGGCAGAGGTACGATCTGAGGTCGATCGAGGGTGGAATGGCCAATAATGAGCGCAGCGGAACCGTGTCGGTAGGTGCTGACGTTCACGATAACGACTGGACCGCAAGTAGCGGCCGATCGAAGCTCTTCATACTTAGGAGGCGAAAGGAATGATTCATATCCATCAAGTTCCCGGATTTCGGCAACCAAACTCTCCCACTGCTTGAAATACGAGAAGCGGTCTTCCCATTGAGGGGTATCAATATGGTGGTTGGTCGTCGTTTGCGCTGGTTGAGGATTTTGAGAGGGACTCGTCCCTGATATTTCGCATTGCCGGGCGAAGTGAGCGAGTCTCCGAGCACTCTCAGGGTACTCTGCTCGCAACTGCTCGACGTCACTCCGCATCTGTAAGCTGCGCGTCCATCCAATCGACCGTCCCTGCTCTAACAACTCCACGGCCAGACCAGGGTTCCCGCACGCCAATGCACATGCGGCAGCATCCACCCCGACGTTCGCTTCCCTTGCACCCTCGATGTCGTCTGTACGATACTGGTTCATGACAAGGAGGCCCTGCGGAAGGAACTTCAAAGCGTCCTGGTATGCGCGAAGGGCGACGTCGAAGGAGCCTCTAAGGTGGTTCAAACGCGCGACTTCACACTTGAACATCGACTGTAACCGTGAATGCCCGCGTGAACTGTCGCCCGCCAATTCCAAAGTGAGCCGTTGGGCTTCATCTGCGTCGCCTGTCTCCCACCACTTATCCACTCCACTGGCCACCGCACGGAAAATATAAGAACAAATGAGAAGAATCCCGAATGAGGGGTCATTGATTTTGTGTTGCTCGTCAAGAGCCTGTCGACCAATGGATATGGTTTTGTCCAAATCAGCAACGTTCTTCCCGAACATATATCGGTGGATTAGCATGTTCATCCGCGATTGCGTGAGTTCGAAACGGAAATCAGCCGTTAAAACGGTATGATCGAGTGGTAGATGCTCCAGCAGCGTCATCGCTCTGTCAACATCGCTGAATTGTCCAGTTATACGGAATCGTTCAAAGTAATAGATGGATAAGCTGTAGATTCTCAAAGGGTACAATGGAGCGTTTTGTGGTGTGGACGACAAGGACTTCTCTACGAGATCCATGCACAGGTTCAGGGTGTCTTCTGGCTCCGGCTTCCTCCACATTTCGTCATGAAGGGCAGACGCTAAGTTGTGTTGGAAATAGGAAAGCCAAAATGGACTCTGCTGGTTGCGCTCAGCAAGCTGTACGGCGGTGCGAAAAAGATCGATGCAGGATTCCAGATCCTCGTCGGTCGCATAGGCCCGAAATCGGGAGAGTAGAACTGTGGCCAAGTTCGACATGCACAATGGCATATCAACATGATTTTTGTCGGTTCTCCTAATGGCCGATCGGCCGAACGATATTGCTTCGGATATAACTTGGTACTCGTTCTCCCTTTTGAACTGATTGTTAAGACCTATGCATAAGCTTGTTTCGTTAGCACGCAAAACATCGTTAAGTTTTTGTTCAGATGTGTCTTCCGGGACCATGGAAATAAGTCTTCGACGAAGTTTAATCGTCCTCTCCAAGTCAGCTTGGTCATGGAGAAGATAGAAGCGAATTTGGAATGCCTGAGCCATTGATGACATGAACTGGAAGACCATGATACGATTTGTATCATCCAGACCTCCACTTTGGGCTCCAAGTTGGATTAAATGTCGGCCAATAGCAATAGCTTCTTGAAGGAGGGAAATGCTATTGGATTGATTGTACGAACTATAAATATAGTAGAAGAGCACGAAGTAGCGGGATCGCGAATCTT
Source organism: Rickenella mellea (assembly GCA_004355085.1). Classification (NCBI taxonomy): domain Eukaryota; kingdom Fungi; phylum Basidiomycota; class Agaricomycetes; order Hymenochaetales; family Rickenellaceae; genus Rickenella; species Rickenella mellea. The sequence goes on along the minus strand of ML170166.1, from coordinate 353,726 downwards.
CTGCCGGATGCCGCAAGATCACTTGTAGGGGTGCAGGACAGGCGCTTGCATCCTCGAGCTCTTGAGCGATCGAAATATACTTCTGCAACACGGTATCTGCGACAGGCTGGTGCATGGTTAATATCAATGTCGCGATGTTCCAACCACGAAGTGGTCCTTGCCTCTTCGGACCGATTTGCCATAATATTGACCTCCTGGGGAATAATCAGCTACAGAACAAGTCAACATCGGCAAGGCGTACCGTGATGGTGCAATGCGATTGTTGGTTCTGTGCAACCAGTGACGACCCGCAATTGGCCAATCACATCGCGATCCAAAATAAGCAGCAGTGCATCAATCCGTACCTATACCGTTGCATGCCAAAGTTGACGGCGTCTGTGCGACAGCGTATATTCATCCGAAAAATTCCAGTCAGCGTCGGAGATTTCAAGAATGATAGGCCAGGTTGAGTGTCTTCGGACATTGATTGAGAGTCCTCTATGCCATAATGCTGGTTCTAAAATTGTCGAAGCAGTCGGACACGACGACGCAGACAACGAGGTTCAAGCAAGGTTTTCATGTTAAAAAACAGCCTTACACGAGCTGCGCATCGAGGGAATGCTTAAGAACGCAGCGCGCAGGCTGTGAACCACCTACGGCCCCAGCTTCAGACAAGATGGTGATGACGGTCCGCAGTTCAAGTACTGCACAGTCTCGACCTGTTAAGACTGCTTATAACGTGACCAGGCGCGTCACCACAACCGAATCCAGAAATTTCGTCACTTTACCCTCGCTCCTACCCCGACCTTCCCCATCACCTGAAATACCGACAATGCAAGCCTTACAACTACAGAAGAAGTTCCCGGAGGTCAGCAGAGACGAAATGTTTGACCTCATCAATCGTTTCAAGTACGTTCAGCATACTATCTGGTCAGCCGCACCCCGGAACTAAACAAGACACTGGGGTTATTTGATAGTTCTATAAGCACGGACTCTCCGGGAAGAGTCGACAAGTCGGCCGCTATTAGTGCCTTGACTGCAACAGGAGAGTCTTATGATCGCGTGCGGGAGACGCTCAAGGATGTCAGCGTAGATGCCAGTGGGAAGGTCGAATTGGAGGACTGGGTTGAGGTGTGCCACCCTCCTTGTCTCAGAGATCTTCTCGTTAATTCACGCACATTTTTGTAGCTAAACGCAAAATTGAAGAAGCATGCATCCGTGCTCCCAACAAGAAAAGGCAAGGTCACCGTGAAAGGCTCAAATGCGAATGTTAGCCACACGATCAATGAAGATGAGAGAAGCGAATTTACGAATCACATCAACGGGGTATGCATTCTCCCCACTTACAAACAAACATAGCCTAAATCAACCTCAGGTCCTTGCCGGTGATCCAGACATCGGGTCTCGATTACCAATACCGACTGATAACATGCAAATCTTCGACGAATGCCGTGATGGTCTTGTTTTGTGTAAACTTATCAACGACTCAGTACCCGACACCATCGATACACGCGTTCTCAATAAGCCAACAGCGCGCAAACCGCTCAATGCATTCCAGATCACAGAAAATAACAACATCGTCATCACATCGGCGCGAGGTATCGGGTGCTCCGTTGTCAACATCGGATCGTCGGACATCGCTGAAGGCACAGAGCATCTTATCCTTGGACTGATTTGGCAAATAATCCGAAAGGGACTGCTGAGCAATGTCGACATCAAACTACACCCTGAACTCTACCGACTGTGTGAGGACGGAGAGACGATCGAGGACCTGCTCAAGCTGACTCCTGATCAAATCTTAATTCGGTGGTTTAACTACCATTTGAAAGCCGCTGGATGGCACCGAAGGTAGTACTACTCTCCCAATTGTGCATTGGACGCATATAACTGATATATTGGTTTTACAGAGTAAACAATTTTAGCAAAGACGTTTCAGACGCCGAGAATTATACAGTTCTTCTGAACCAACTGAAACCTGAGGAATGTTCTCGCGCTCCTTTGCAAACTCGCGATCTCAAGCAACGTGCGGAAGAGGTTCTGCAAAATGCGGATCGTATCGGGTGCCGAAAGTACCTCACTCCGACATCACTTGTCTCCGGCAACCCACGCCTGAATCTCGCTTTCGTTGCAAACCTCTTCAACACATGGCCCGGACTGGCTCCGCTCGACGAGCAAGAAGCGAAGGATTACGGTGCTGTGGAGGACTTCGATGCAGAAGGCGAGCGGGAGGCACGTGCATTCACATTGTGGCTCAACTCGCTCGGTGTCGACCCGGCTGTGCACAACCTCTTCGAGAACCTCAAGGATGGCTTGATTATTTTACAAGCATTCGACAAGGTTATGCCCGGGAGCGTTGTATGGCGCCGAGTGAGCAAGCCGAGTGGGAGTAAGCTGGGAACCGTTCAGAGAGCGATGGATGAGGAAGAGGACCCTGACATGGATCTCAATCGCCCGACGCTTTCGAGGTTTAAGTGTGTGGAGAATACGAATTACGCTGTGGAGCTGGGCAAGCAGAACCACATGCATCTCGTTGGCATTCAAGGTGCCGATATCGTCGATGGAAAGAAAACCCTCGTCTTAGGTCTGGTGTGGCAACTCATGAGGTAAATTCCTTATTATTCTGTCTGGCTATTCTTAAATCTAATTTTTATTTTTACCGAATTCCACAGAATGAATATCACGCAAACACTTAGCGCTCTCTCGAAGGGCAAAGGTGTGATGAGTGATCAAGAGATGCTCAGATGGGCAAATACAACCGCGCAGAAGGCTAAACCCACCACCAAGCCACTGCGCTCGTTCAAAGACCCATCCATCACGACGGGAATTTTCTTCCTGGATCTTCTTGATGCGTTACGTCCTGGCATTGTCGATCCGACCCTGATCTTCAATGTGAGCGAGTCCGGTGCATATGAGGATCGACGTCAGAATGGTACGCTACTATTTGACAGCTCGTTTAAAGGTGCTGATGATATTACGATTGCACAGCTAAACTGGCCATCTCTATCGCACGTAAGATGAACGCTACGATCTTCCTTGTCCCCGAAGACATTGTCGACGTCCGACCTCGCCTCGTAAGCACTCTCATTTCCTCGATTAACTTTAATAAAGTATTAATAAAATTTATAGATCATGACGTTCGTCGGCAGTCTCATGAGCATCCAGGGTAATTAATTCCGGCGAGATTTGTGAAGTTAGATTTGAAGGAAGGACAGTTACTGTATTGAGACGAAAGATTTGTTGTACGAGAAGAAAATGGCAGCTGATTAAAATCTCTCCATAAATTCACTATCTGGTGCTTCCACAGGGTGATAGGCCAGGACGGCGCCAGTGACTCAGTCATGTATCACGGGGGAAAATAAAAATTACAGACTATAATTACAAGTCGATCTGTTTCTCAGTACAAGTTCCCCCTTGGCTTCTCATCTTGTGTGTCAAATACGGCCGGCTCAAATACGACTTGCCGACTTATCTCATCCAAGATCGTGCGTCTCTCCCCAAAGTTAATTCCACTAAGCAGCTCAGACATTTGCTGCTGTCCGTAGAAATACTCCCGGAGGTTAAGAACGATATGGCTTGCGCCGATTGACTTTGCGACAAGGAGTGCTGGTGCCAGTGAACCCATGAGGGTAATTCGTTTCAGCGGGAGGAAGGTGGTTAGGAAGAGATTTCCGACGCTGAACGCTGCAGGCATCCGTAAGATTGACATTTCCCATGATTGAGCGATAAATGGTTTGTTTACCAAATAACACTGCATAATAGACAGCACCTGCATCATTACAGTAATATTAGAACTTCATTGCGTGTCTCCATGAAAAGAACGAACCATCGCGAACTAGGACTCTGAGAATTCCAGTTCGAGTTCTTCGGCCTAAAAGTACGTGTTAAATGCGCATATATGAAGCAATTAGATTATCCACACACCCTCTTTGATTGCTCGCATTAAGATCAAGACGAACACAATGGCGTCGGCAATCATCAATGAGGCAAAGGCTACTTTCACGATAGTCGAAGACATTCCTGAGATACCACTGTAGCAGTCCAGCAAAGGTCCCAGTCTTCCAATAATATAAGTAATGATCCGCTTGGCATCTATTGTAGCGGTGCCCACTTACAGAGCGTCGGGTTCGTCTGTATGCATTACGAATCAGAAACCATGGCAGACTGCAAGAAGAGATTGTACAGACAGCGATACGTCTTTGACAAGATGCTGTCGCAGACAATGACTGTAACGTTGTAGATCTGTGTTCCTCGATTTTGGAGCTCACTTCTGAATATGTACGGAGGCCACTTACCGCTTCAGCAATAATTAAGATAGCGGCAACCCTTAGATCTCGCTCCCATATGGCCCATGTTCGTAGGGTAAGAACGACTAACAAAAGTATATTTGTCAATTACATTGGCCAAATACGCGGGATGAAAGTGATACTTTGCATCGGAATTGAGAACACATATATAGACCTGGATATCAGAACGTTACTTGACAGACAATGCAAGATAATCAGAAAGCATACCAGGTTCTAAAATAAAGCATGACATCACAACTGCAAAACCGTCAGGCTGCAAGCACATCATCTTGAGGATTGAGATCACCAACAACTGATCGCAGAATATGAATTTGGCTTAAATACGGGATCGAATGTTGGGACGTACTTGAAACATAGAACCACCGTATCCCATGGTGTCTATTCGGAACTTAAGTGAAGTGATGACCAAGAAAATTAAACGATCATACACAATTCGCAGGAAATCAAGACAACCAGAATCGGGTAACGGCCGGCGAGATATAGGACTTTCCCACCGCACCACGGCGCTTTCCAGATGAAGAGAAGCTATGTTTTCTTAAATATATGGGATGTACATAAGCACCGTCTAAATTCACCTCGCTACATCCTTTCAGCACCATGCGGGAATGAAATGTGACATCTCACCTTGGAAATGTTAGAATAATATCATATGCCAATACCACCGTAGACGATACTTTATGGCCATGAGTGCATAACACAAGAGAATTTGATGGAAAACTCACTTGATAATATCTGTGACATTTTAATGAAGTGTCAATAATTTTTAACCGATTGAGCTCACTCTAGATGTTCGAAGATCCTGAAAAGTTGCAATGAGCTGCTCCACTTGGTCACTCATTTTTCCAAATGGTCCTGAAATCCCTTGAAATCCCCAGATCCACAAGATCCACGCTTAGAATTTGAAATTCAAGAGAAATGATTGTTCTTATTGGCGTGCGGCAGTCAGAGAGATCAGCATCCACATTTTCAGAGTGCATGATGTTGGAACTATATAGGAAAAGATCAAGACGTAACGATAAATTGGACACGGTCTGTTGAGATTTGGCTGTGGGAAACGGACGGCGCAAGTGTGTTCAATACATCAGATGAAATCCTGACAATGCACTCGATACAGGCGTCTTCTCAAATTTCCCCGCATGGATCGCTGCCGATTGTCAATTGCAGCCTGAGGCGGGGGAAACATCATCGGGAGAGGTGTGAACTTCATTCGGCAATCACGATGGAGAACGGAGTGCCGTGGTTCAAAGCAGTCGTAAAGGAGAACGTCAGTCATGATGGGACACTCCAGTGGGACCAACAGCCCGGGTCCTTCCCACAAAACCAAGCTTCATTTTCAGGATTGATGTGACTTCGCCAAGTTCTCTGGTGTACAGCCTGCAGAGCCATTTAAAATTAAAATTAACGCCGAATTCAAAATCTTCCTGGACGAGTTAGTACTATATAGTAGTATCTTGCCCTGGACAAAGCTGCGCAAGCGAGTTGTTGATGACAGATCTGTGCGTGCCGATAGTCCACGAATGCAATGCGTCGGAGAGATACAGTGAAGAGTCCAAAAGAGGAAGGTCTACAACTTGAAGCTGTGACCGCAGCCGGCCGCAGCAATCTCAGACTGGCTTATAATGATCGACATTTCGTCTCCGTCTTCATTCGCCATCAACAGCAGCAGTTCCAAACATCGAAACTTATACAAAACCCACACTAACTTGCTATGATAATCAAAGACGAGAAGGCCGAGCAACAGCTGGACAACGTATGTCTGAACCACAACTCTCTCACAAGCTGGGATAATTGATCGACACTATATTAGGTTCAAGTTGAGACACCACCGCCGTATACACCTTCATCTACATCAGAACCCTCATCGTCTTCTACCTTGACCCCTGAAAGACAATACCCACCCTTGCCGCGCCAAAATCATCTTTCCATCAGCCGACATAATGCTTCAGTGAAAGGAACTTGGGTGATCGATCCTCAGCTGCAGGTTCCCACAGCAGCACTTCCTCCACTTGCGCCTGGAGTAGTGCGAAAGAATTTTGAATTGCAAGCAGACAACGGGAGCATCAATGCGGAGGTGTGGATCGTATCTCCGGATCAGGGTAACACGGACAAGAAAACTGCACCAGCGACAGTACATGTGAAAGGATGCAACGGAAATGTGAACGTGCAAATGGTACGAAAGCGCATAGACTGAAACGGGTATGATACTGATTCATTTGCGATGCGAAGCACGCTGAGAGGCATCCATTCCGACTGACGGTCACGGCGAATAACGGTGGCGTTACTGTCGCGATACCGAGGTCGTTCTGCGGTCCATTAACGACGATAACGCGCAACGGTTGGGTCAGCATCGATAGCTCGCTTGCGCCGCACGTCACAACCTTCTCCGAAGTCAAGGGTACACGAAAGTGTTTCGTCGGCGATTTCTCTTCGTCAAATTACGGTACTACGTCCTTTGCACTTAGTATCTACTTGGCAGCTGACCCATACACCGGTACGCCAGGACAAGAAGAGTGGAATGGATCTTCTCTCGAAGTTGACTGTCATAACGGGAAAATCAAGGTTCGCTACGTCGACGAGGTCCCAGAGGAACGACAGAAGTCTCCTACAGGAGGCGTTTTCGGAAAACTATTTTCTGTCTTAAAAGACTAGGGTACTGAGTCATCGTCTTGTACATTAAACAGATATACTTTTCGTCCCTTGGCTTAATTGGATGCCGGTTTACGCTGCGCGTCTTTTCTGAATATTAATTGGCAGGCACAACTTGCTTACCACGTGAGTATACGCACCAGCGCGTAACAGCCAAGGTAACAGCTGCGCAGCAGCCGCAGTGTTCAGATAAACCCGACTTGTAGGCTTTCCCTCTTGACGGCCATGATCGTTGAACACTCGAAGGCTGAAGAGGTCAAGGAGGGAAACGTACGCATTGCCCATACTATACCGTAACTCCTTAAAGTCAACTTATTTAACTTGACGAACGCAAGATGCACGTAGAATTACCACCACCCTACGCATCCTCATCTGCTTCAGACCAAGCGCCATCCACTTCAACCGCACCATACGCTCAACCTCCCCCCCTTCCACGTCAAAATCATCTTTCCATCAAGCGGGCAAGCGGGCAACTGAAAGGAACGTGGATAATAGACCCCGAACTCAAACTTCCCGAGGCAGTTCTTGCGCCTCTACAGCCTAACGAAGTTAGAAAGAACTTGGAGCTCGTATCAGATTTCGGGGCCATTAATGCTGAGGTTTGGATCGTTCGGAAGGATAGGAGCAGGGAATCTGAGGAATACGGTGGGGGCAAGACCGAGAACGTGTGGCCTGCTACAGTGACTGTGATGGGTAAAAACGGCGCTGTTAAAGTTCGGATGGTACGTTGGTTCTTTATCACTGGAATATGACTGAAAATTTATTACATATGCGTTCGCGGGGATCGTTATGTTTTTAGAACGCAGATGAGAGTCACCCTTTCAAGCTAGTCGTCACATCGAATTTTGGAAAGGTTACAATAGGGTTGCCGAGGACTTTCGTAGGACCATTAACAGCCACGACACGTTTCGGATCACTATGTCTCTCTGGATCGGTAAAACCGCAAGTTGCGACCTTCTCCGATGTGAATAATACTTTCAAGGGCTTCCTAGGCGATGTTGAGTCGACGGGTTTTGGTAATTTCCTTTCAAATATATTGAAAATAAATTAAACCCTGACATGCCAATGCAGGTAATGGGGACTGGGAGGGGTCGAGAGTCGAGGTCGATTGTCTTAATGGGTCCGTCAACATCTATTACTTGGATGAATTGGACGAGCACAATGCCGCAAAGAAGAACCAACCAGGCTTTTGGGCAAGAATGTTCGGAAAGGACACTCAACCTTCCCCCGATGTTGCATCAGTACGGTAGCATATGTATCCACCCAAATTAGTTCCTCCGTATAGGTTCTACTGTGATGGAAATGTCGGTGCGGCTTGTAGCCTTGTGGGCTTGAGGAAGGACATACTTGGCGGTATGTGGGGAAGTCCTTTTTTGCATCATTACTAGTAATAAATGAGTAACCCGCTGCCTTGGTTTCTTGTAAATTGCCTATACAATTTTTCCTGTGTCCATTGCTTCAATGGACGTTTTAAACAGGGCCACATCGAGAACCTCACAAGCAGTGTGACTATATGCATCGCGAGTCACGGTCACGCGGCAATGCTCACCAACTGAAAGCGATGAAATCTGAATCCGACACTTGGCCAACATTTACGGCTTCCTCCCGGGGGTCGATTGGCCGTCTTTCCCCAGTCTGGCTTACGCCACTCCTCGTTCTGGCTAGTCTTCTACGTTGAATTCTGAAAGAAAATGCCCAATGTGGATCGTATCTCCGGACTCGGAATATGTTAGCTCGGAAAACCCCGCACCTGCAACAGTAGAAGTGAAAGGGTGCACAGGGAAAGTAACGTGCAAATGGTACGTCTCAAAGCACATAGATACAAATGAAAACAAGTCTAATGAATTTGCTACGCGGAGCAGGAAAGACATCCATTCTGATTGACGATCCCGCCAACAACGACGGCTTCACTGTCGCGATACCGAGGTCATTATGTGGCCCATTAACAACCATCACGCGCAACAGTTGGGTCAGCATCGAAAGCTCGCTTGTGCACGTCACAATCTTCTCCGAAGTCAAAGGTACACGAAAATGTTTCGCCGGCGATTTCTCTCCGTCCAATCACGGTGCGCCCTTCAAGGTCTTGAACTCGGTATGTCCTTGGCAGCTGACCCATCCACTAGGACAAGAAGAGCGGAATGGGTCTTCCCTCGAAGTTGACTGCCATAACTGGAAAGCTACTACCTTCCCTCCGTCGACGATATCCCAGCGGAGGGACAGAAGTCTCCTAGAGGAGGCGTTTTCGGGAAACCATTTTCTGCCTTCGCAGACTAGCATACTGCGTTGGACTGTTGTTCACCTTGTACGTTACGCAAACCCACTTTTAGTCTAACCCAATACTGCAATTGGATGGTGTTATGCACTGGCGCTTCGCTTTGAATCGGCAAACACATGTAGGCCTCGTGTTGAGTATATCAACAGCACTTGATAGATCCGCAGCATCCGCAGCGTTCAGAGCATACCTTGCACTCGGACTGCCGGATCCTACAAAGGTGTCCACACTTAAAGGCCATGATTGTCGAAAACTCTCAGGCTGGAGAAGTGACTGAAGGACACGTACGTTTGGCTCATTCGACGCTTTAAAACACACTAATTTGACTTCGCGCAGGCAAAGATGCCTACTGAATTACCACCGGCATATGCGACCTCTTCCTCTACACACCAATCCCCCTCTGCTTCGCAATATTCACAACCTCCTTCCCTCCCACGCCAAAATAATCTCCACATCAAGCGCACTGCCGGGCCACTGAAAGGAACATGGATAATAAATCCCAATCTCAAACTCCCTGAGGCCGTCCTTACTCCTTTACGCTGGCCCGAAAAAAGAAAAAACCTGCAGCTCGTGTCAGAATCCGGGGCCATTAATGCGGAAGTTTGGATCGTTGGGAAGGAGAGGAGCGGGGAAGCTGCCAGTGGGGTGGACCGCGACAAGAACGTGTGGCCTGCTACTGTGAATGTGATGGGTAAAAATGGTGCTGTTAAAGTTCGGATGGTATGTTCCTCGTTTATCGCTGGGAGATAACTGGAAATTCACATACAACGATTCGGCGGGTAACACTATTTCGTTTAGAACGGAGACGAGAACCATCCTTTCGAGCTAACGGTCAAGTCGCATTGTGGAAAAGTTACAATAGGATTGCCAAGGACGTTCGTAGGACCGCTGACAGTTGCGACAGTTGCCGGACCGTTATGCCTCGTCGGATCAGTAAAGGCACAAGTTGCGACCTTCTCAGAGGTGAAGAACACGTTCAAGGGTTTTATCGGGGATCTGGAGTTATCAGGATTTGGCAAGTGCCCTTCAAATGTCTTAGAATTAATTGAGCTCCTGACATATGAATGTAGGTAATGGAGACTGGGAGGGGTCGAGCCTCGATGTCGATTGCCAAGATGGATCTGTCAACATTTATTATCTGGATGAATTGGACAAGCGCAAAGCCGCGAAGATGTACCAACCACACTTTTGGGCAAGAATGTTCCGGAAGGACACTCAACCTTCCCCTAATGTTATGTCGGTACAGTAGCATGCGTACACATTCATGTTTCGCCTTTCCGGTTTTACTGTAATAGATACACGGGTGAGACGTATGGGTGTCAATTTTGGGAAGGACGGTAGTCGTTCTCGTGTAGGAAAGTGTTGCTGCAATATTAATAAACGGCTAACCCGCTGCGTCGGTGTCTTGTCCGTCTTGAAGATTACCCATACACTTTATCTCTACCATTGGATTCAATTGCGGCGCACTGTTGTAAACCGGGGGAAATATCGGAAACCTCGTAAGCAGTGTGAGTATATGCAGCGCGGGTCAGGGTCACGGCGCGACGCCATGCCTCAAAGGTTTGAGTTCTACGCCTCCCCCCTTACATTCCATGATAGTTGGTGACTTGAAAACCGGGGAGTTCGCTGAAGGAGATGTACGCTTTCATATTTCACACTTGGGAAGCTCGCTCAATTGACTTATGTACAGGTACCTACCGATTCACCACCACCCTACGCAAGCTCGCCTTCAACGGACAAATCCCCGTCCATTTCTCGTTACACGCAGCCTCCATCTCTCCCCCACCAAAATCACCTCTCCATCAAGCGCACAGGCGGACCTCTCAAAGGAACTTGGATAATCAACCCCGATCTGAAACTTCCTGAGGCAGTCTTTGCACCTTTAGAACCGAACGAAGTCAGAAAGAACTTGGAGATTGTATCGGATTTTGGGCCATTTATTAATGCTGAAGTTTGGGTTGTTGGAAATGAAAGGACGGAGGATGGCAGAGCCATGGTCGAGAACGTATGGCCAGCGACTGTCAATGTGACATGTAAAACTGGGGGTATCAAAGTCCGGATGGTACGCTTGACGTTTCGTATGTCCACACGAAATTTTACTTACATTTGCATCGGCGTGAAATGGTATTTTTCTCAGAACGCAGATGAGGAACATCGTTTCCGGCTTGTGGTGGTCACGTCGCACTTTGGAAAAGTTACGATTCTGTTGCCGAGGACCTTCGTAGGACCGTTGATTATTACAACACGTTTCGGGCCATTATTCCTGGTTGGCTCTATAAAGTCTCGAGTCGCGACCTTCTCCGATGTGAAGAGCACCTTTAAGGGTTTCATTGGTAATGTGGAGTCCTCGGGTTTTGGTGAATTCCATTCAATACTTGGAACCAAACGAAATCCTGGCATGTGAATGCAGGTAATGGAAACTGGGAAGGTTCAAGTGTAGAGGTTGATTCTCATCACGGTTCTGTCAACATTTTTTACCTGGACGATTTTGACGACTACAAGGCTGCGAAGAAGAATCAACCTGGGTTTTGGGCAAAAGTGTTCCGAAAAGACAGTCTTGTTTGCGATCCGTCTTTGAGGTTTGATTGCTAAGATCCCCTTGAGGTTGTGGGAGAGAGCCGCTGGTATCAGCGGACTCTGGCGTGGGCCG